>JAQGBD010000110.1:0-48485 GCA_034698165.1 Punctoribates punctum
AGATTCTATAGATTTAGGTATAGTTTTATACCTGGATATAAAATACTGGAATTTATTATTAACTGAAAATTCTTCATAATTTTTAGGACAAGATGTGTCTAATGTTTAAAGTAATTTTATTTTCTGCAAGTCCTTTTTACAGGTAATAAATAGATTATCTTGGTTGTATCCGAAATTGTAGGTAAATGGAATGAATTCAATTACAATAAACTAGCATAAAATTAGAGCAGAATATTATTATTATTGAGTTATTGAGCTTTTAGTGAATTTTTTTGCCTTTTGGGAGTTAATTGGGTTCAACTCACCGTTAAATCAAATGTAGAAAATTATTTTTAATAATTCACATAAAGTCAATCTGAATAACGGTTTATGACGATCTATGTAATTGATCTGGCATGTTTTTTCGTTGGCCCTCCGTTTAGACATAACTTTATCTGATGATGCACATCTTGCTCATCTTTGATCTGATGGTAACTTAGAGCTCAAAATGGGCTAAATTGAAACGAATAAATACTTTTGATGTTTTGACAGAAGATTTTGAAAAATGTTCAATAATTTGTCAAAAGAGGGGATATGTCTCTCGAGTGCCAAATCCGTAATTAGAAAATAAATGGACTTTTCGTACATTAATTACTTATCGAATGACAAACGCATTCATTACATGAAACCAGGTATCGCCAGATGGGAGTTTACCCTGGTGAACCTGCCCCTGAGATAAGAAAATTATAAAATACCCGCTGAAAACGCCAAAAAGACCAAGTTTATGTTCAATTTTATACCCCCTAAATCTCCTCCAAATTTTAACCGGAAAAAAGATCTGGATTACACCCCCTGAGATGGATGAGCTTGGTGATATCTGTATGAAACCATATTTAAGTGCAAACCATAATTAAGTACATTTAGTTCCCAATACATACCCACTGCACACCACTTTTGAAAGTTGATGTTCCAATCAATAACTTCTGTGAAGTATATTTCTGTATATTTTCGCCACTTTTTCATATTTCATGGGAATTATCCCAAATTGTAATGCATTTCGAGCACTGAGTGCAGAATTTTTTCAAATATTCTCCGGAATGGAATAAATTTCATTTCTCACGAATAGGACATTCCAACAAAAATCGAGTCCTATTCAGCACTATCCACACCAATTTCCCCGGAGTCAATTCAAATGCATTCATTGGATGATTGAATAATTTAATCCCACTTTTTTTGCTTAACTTTGAAATTCAAGAATTGAATGAACAAAACAACAAAAAAGTTGACTAAAATTGTGTAATAATCGATAAAATCCTATTTCTATTGGAAGAAGAAATCCATTAAAACTATAAACGACTTCACTATTAATTTCTTTGAGAGGTTTCGGTTGCACTTCATTTGAAAGTTTAATTAATTTTTTTCAGGAAACACTCAATTTGTGAGATATGATCGCGTGTTAATCGAGCAAAATTATATAACTAGTGTCAGGTATTTAGTGAATACCATTCCTTTTCATAGTGTTTACCGATAAAAATCTATATTAATATCGTATTTCAAAATTTGAAAGACTATTATCGTAATGGAAATCCATTGAAAACACATTTTGTCTCCGAAATACAAACACAGAATATTCTGAGTGTTTGAGTCAATACAGAATATAAATGCATTTTTGTTAAAGTATCGGAAAAAATAAAGTCAGTCCCATATCAATGGCCATTATCTGCATCTAAATGAGAGATATAAAGTGGAAGCCCATCGAGTAAATGGTTGTATAAAACAGAAACGATATGACCATTGATTGAGTTTATCAAACACTTGGAATGCAGTTAAACCTAAAAATAAGGAAAAATCGGTTGAAAGAGATATCAAAAGAAGAGATATTTTTATTTGTTGTCAAAAGACATGAAATATTGGGAAACATAAGAACTGTATAACAATTCCTTAGACGACAGTAAGTCTGACGAAAAATTATAATAAGTTTTATATATTCTGTAATAGAAAAAGAGATTTTCACCGAATTATTGTTAATTCAGAGCACGAAATGTTTTAGTCATTTATTGTGTGTTTTTCAGAGCTCAGACCATAAGCCATGCGCTACACCACTGTTCAGCTGTTTGTCGATTCTGTTCTCATAGAGAGTGACTGAAAATCTATGGCACAGAACAGGAGGGAGAGTCTGTTTGAGCCAACAGTTCACTTATGAATAGAATTGCGTGCAATTGACATCCGATCAGCAAAACTGATTGAAAACCTGCAAAAAGACTTAAATATTTTGTATGAAGAGATTCTGATTCTCATCTCAATAACGGCTTATGAGATGTTATATAAGTGCCGTTCGCTATATATACCGCTCCAAAAGTCTTCATATCCCTAATTGACAATCATTTGCGATGACATCAACAACAAGAGTAACGAAACTTTGGTTTCTGTGCTGAGTAGTGAAAGAGCACATCCTATTAATTGTATGCCTCCAGCAGTGGAACTCAAAAGAATCGCTTCTTATTTATACAAAACTTTGTCTCTTATTCTCAATTAATTCGAAGCAAATGAAAGACTTGACTACTATTGTGAGTCACCTAATCATCGGATGAGTCTTCGACTTGTGTTGTCTCAGTTCATCATATTTGGGAGAGAAGTCGTGATGGCATCGATGGCATAGATCACAATGAAAAGCAAAACCTCCGGAGAATAGTAGTTATACTCAACCATAGCATTGATATTTCTGTAGTCACTCCTCACTGTTTGCACTCACTTTCATCAAAAAAAAGTAGAAATTTCTTCTTATTTTCATCGAGACTCAAACGAATACCAATAGAGTGTAAACACCTTTGATCTCAATTATTCTGTGCTCTGAAAACATTTTGAGTACATATTGTGAGAACTGAACTGTTGTCGGCTTTGATATTAAAACTGCATTTAATGAACAAATAGCATAAGAATTGAATTTTGAGCAAACATTTGACTTTCAACCGAAATGGGTGTAAATCGAAGCAAACTGTCGAGTGTCTCATCCCAGGGAAGTGCCAACGAAGAGATCACTTTCGATGACTTCCAAATTCTGAGAGCCATAGGAAAGGGAAGCTTTGGAAAGGTTTGTCAAATAATGAATTTAATATTTTATGGTTTGCTTAGAATCTCTTTTCACTACTTTGTGAGTAAAGTAACCAAACATTTGATGAGTTATTTTCAGTGACTCGTTGTCTGAAGTTTTAGTTATAACCGAATCAATGCCTTAAAGCGGAGTAAAAACGAAGAGATTATATAAATATTTGTATTTACGAAATATTATATAAACTTTACTTTATTTGTGTTCGGAGTCAAGTGTTTTGGGTTTTTCACAAAATTATTTTTCTTTAAAAAATTGTTCAGATTTTTCTGCTCGAAGACATTCTTTCGTTAAATTCATTTCCAATTGATTTTGTCTACAATTCTATAAAAAGAATCGAAAAATAAAAATAATGGCAATAATTCAGAGTTTTATTTGTCAGCCAACAGTCCTTATGCCACACATAGTGTGAAATGAAATTCTCGTTCAGTTTTATTCATTTTTTATTTACTGGATAAGTGTGCGACTCATCGCTTGAGTTCAAATTAATTGCCAGTCGTTATGGATATGGCTTTTCATATAATTTTCTCCGCAATTTATTTTCACACTTCATTTCGAGCACAGTTTACGGTGCAGTAAAACCTCTGAATTTGTTAGGAGTGAACTGTCAGACGATGACAACCCTCTGAATTATAGGACTAATCTGAGCCGCTCTTCAATTTCAAACACAAAGCCAACTATTATTTGAAAAACACAATAATAGATGTGTTTTAAAAATCCAGAACCAAATGCTTTGTTCTAAACGAGGGCTTTGAGTGAAACGGAAAACCGACAAAACAGTTATGAAATGAGATCAACAAAACTTTAAAGTAATGAATATATTCTGAGCCAATAATCCGGGAATTTATAGTTCACTTTATTTTTATAAATTCGAGTAAAACATTACACAAAACATATGTCATACGGAAAAACACGAAATTCTGTTTTCATCAATAGTTTTGTATTATTTTTTTAGATTAAATTTCACGAAAAAAGACCAGAAATACATGAATAATAAATGTTTTGTTTTCCAATATTTCCCCGGTATCTGAGTCTCAGATGAATAGAAGTCAATTTGATGCCAGGATTATGAAATTCAGTCAATAAACGAATATTCTGTCCGCTTGTCTCCAGTGAATTGAAATAATAGACTTATTATATAATTTTTCTGAACATCCATTTAATGAACGATTAGTTAAACATTTTGTTAGACTTCATGTTATTTAATGGGGTTTTGTAGCCAGTAATTGATGCCTTGTTTATAATTTATTCTGCCCTTCATTGCTCTGGTATTCGGCTTTCAATCTGTTAAGGGTTCTGTCAATAACTCAAATTCCCGAATGAGTTTTCATCGCTGAGTTTGTTGAATATAAATTCTATTCTACAAAATAATGTTCATGGTAATATTTGTTGAAGTCTTCCGACGCGAAAATCAGTTCTTCAGTTAAAATTTGAATTTCAATTTGTATGTGAACTACAAATTCAATTCATTTCCGAATCGATTGATAGGAATCTTTGGTTTTTTTTATGTATTCCTCTCTTTTTTGCCGAAGAATTAGGTCTCGAGTTCTTACATAACAATTGAGATAAAAGTTTTAGAACCGGAAGCTATTCAAAAGTCAAAATCGATGGATAAAATTTATGTCGAAATATATTCAAGCAATTTGTTCGGATAATATTTTGAAAGCCATTTAGAGTAAAGCCCCAGAAATTTCCTCAATTTTACGTAACTCTCACTTCAAAAGTCTTAAAATTCAAAATCATATTAAATTTGATTTCGAAATCCTTTACTGAAAATAACTTTTATTTCATTTATTGCATGAAATTCACCCAAAAAATGATCATTTTTCGAATTGAATATATTTCGTAAGAGATATTCATTTTTATTAAATTTTAAAATTCATATTCCATTAAATAATATTAAAATGAATTAAAAACGAAATAAAATATTTAATTAAATTTTTATTTTTATATAAAAACAAATTTTATCGTTTCATTGCTATCGAGTTATCAAACAGTTTGGCGAAAGTATTGATAAAAATAGACTCTTTTGAAACCATTTGTAAGACGTAAAAGTTGTAAGAAGTTAAGACTCAATTTATTATTTGTGTAAAGAGATGGCCAAGGGGATGGTCTAGACACATGACCAACTGAATTTCACCCCATCCCTGATGTCGGGTACCTTGGCCATTTTTGATTTGTGCATAAAGAAGATAATGGAAAATATAGGTCAAGAAAAAGAATGTCTGAATCCGTCCCAAAGTCGAAATTCGTGATATTTCTCAAGCTTTTAGAGAAACGAAAGGAAAATATTAAATAAATTTTTAGAGAACGGAATCAAATCCTTTTTGAAAATTGAAAAATATTATCGAAAATAGTTTTGAAATTCATTCGAATATAACTATAATTCAAATCCAAATCTTTTATTCGAGGATTCATTGAAGTCATAGATTATATGTTTAGAGAAAACTCCCGAGAATTGTGCACAGAATATAATATCAAGTTAAATAACCATGGGGAATTTTGGCCATTTATTTGAGAGTTTTGGCATTTCTTTCTTCTCTAATCATAGGATTCGGTCCACTCTTTAATGAGCTCTCTTTAAAAACAAACAAAATTGAGGACTGAATCCAAAGTAAGACACAAAACACGTACTGAAGACCTCCTCTTCGAATAATACAAACGAATCTCTCTTTTGCTGAATTTGTTGATCTCTTAACAGTGATGCGGACATGGGTATGGGCAAATAACCCCCTCCATTTGGTCGGAAAAGTGGCTGTGCTTTATCTATCAATCATGATATACCCTCTTGAGATGAATTGTTAACATTAGGTTTTTGGATAGACGATAGATATGTCGAAGTTTTGAAAATTAAAAGACCCTCTCCTACCCCCTCCCGTGAAATTTTTTTTCTCTTTGGCCCCTTCTCTGAGTGAAGATTCGTTCGCATCTCTGGTCATTGATATTGAAATAAATGCGCAAAGGTTTGGGAAATACTGTCCCTTCCTTTTCACTGATAGTTAATATTGAAATTTTATGTGACTTTGGAAAACAAAACTCGAGTAATCAGTCATTCTCTTCAGTGTCATTAATTTTGACCAAGATCCTGCGCTCTTTCTTCCAATGGCTAATCAAGAGCACTCTAAGAGCCCATAATTTACTCACTTTGTGAAAGCTATGCCCTCTTTCCGGAGATGTTCACAATTTAGATCTCGTTTTCTGAGATATTTCAAAAGTTTTCAATTTTTCATTCATTGCGTCAAAAGTCAGAGAAGCGAAGGAAAGCCTCTGTTTGTGATCACAACTAAATGGAGTAAAAGTTTAATCCAATTATTATTTCAATTTTTCACTCATTTTGTTCTTATTTTTCGCCAAAACTTCTTTCTCTTACACGAAAAATAAGTTGAATTTATCGATGGATTGATTCTATTTATAAATCAAATGTGAATTCAATTTCCAAAGCTTTGAAAACAGGAAAAATAAATCGTTTAATGGGATATACAGATGGGAACAGACCCACCGATCGGCAACACGTCTACAAACTTGACTTTATTGCTATTTTCTCAAAAAGAGTCAGACATTTACTTATGAAATATAAATATTATTTCTCTTAAAAATTAATATCAATCGACAGAATAGACTTTTTTTCGCTAAACTGAGTAAACAGAATATACTTTTCTAACCTTTCAAAGAGACCTTCGAAACAAATTTTATTTGTTTTTCTCTCAAACCCAGAATTTGAATATTTTCTTAGTTTACTTTAGTCTGTGTTTAGTTTTTGCTCTTTTATCGTATAATTCATTCATTAAACAAATACTCGGATCGTATTTAACATTCTTTTGGTTAACATTTGGTTCTGAAACTTCACTAATGTTTATCTTAGAGAAGGTTTTCGATTAGTTATTATTAATAACTTATTAATAACCGATAAATAAAGTGAAGAATTTTAGCCAAATATCAGAATAAAGTTAATATACTTTCAGTTGAGAGCACCGGTTGTTTGAAGTCTTTTTTTTACGCCAGTGATATACGATTTTGAGAATAGTTTTATTTTCGCTTAAAGTTCTCAAAACACAATCCATTATATGAGAGGAAAAATGAAATTTTTATTTCTTTGCGTCAGAACTCATTTTTTTATGAATCGCCAAATATCCTGATTTTTCGCTCAAGACTTCACTTATTGAGTGAAAGACACAAACACTTAGACATAGAGTTAGTTATTATTACTATTTTTGGCCACTTTTCTGTCGAAATTCAGAAATCAAATAAATAGGAGATTCGGGAAAAACTATACAAACAATTGTGAATATAATAGGAATGGTATTTTCGAGTCGGGTATAAAACGAATCAATATTTTGTCTTTTCTTTTTGTACTTCAGAAGAAGTATTTGATGACAAACTTTCTGTAAAACTATTATAACTATTGTTGACATTTAAGTTATGAGAAGTACTGACAATAGAAAAATAGTGGACCAAAAAGAAGACAATTTTCGATCAGAGAGACGACAATAACTGAGTGAATGATAGACTCTTTTGCACAGAAAGAGAGACACTATTTGTCATCCAATTTGTGA
The DNA here is from genome assembly GCA_034698165.1 of Punctoribates punctum. NCBI lineage: Eukaryota > Metazoa > Arthropoda > Arachnida > Sarcoptiformes > Punctoribatidae > Punctoribates > Punctoribates punctum. The sequence goes on from JAQGBD010000110.1 coordinate 7,639, forward strand.
ATCCATTGATTGAAAGAAGTATTACTCAAACCATTTCTTCTTTAAGACAATTGATTGGCTGAAAATCAATTTCATTTCACAAATAGTGACTGAAATCTCATTTAATTTTATTTTATTTTTTCGTTGGAAAAAGTAATTAGATTTTGATATTTGAAATAATCAGTAAAACTGAGACATCCTTTTGACATAAATAGACAGTCAGAGAGACAGACACTGTTTTCGTTACTATTTTTGGTTTCCTATTATATTATGTTTTGTCAAATCCGTGAAAAGTCTGTCATTTAATTAGATTTTTATTAAATTTTTGTGTCATTAAAATAAATGCCAGAAATTCGTGAAATTTCAAAAATATTTACTCTAATATGAAGTCAAATGCACTGCCATTAAGTCCTTCAACTGAATAGTAATTTAACAATAAATCTGTTGAAATCTGAGCCCAATTTGACTCTTGATTGTCACAAATCACTTGTTTGTTAACCAATTCTTTGGATCTCTTCCTCGGATTGCATTTATAGCTAACAATAATTAATTGAAAGCTATTTCTTTCGTTAGTCGAGAGTCGTTAGACTCAGAATAACAGTTGATTACAATTCGGGAGACGACCTATAAATTAAAAGCACACATAATATCGATGTTATTTCCTGAACGATCAGCACAACTGATCAGCTCCTGTTGATCAGCACAACACTGTTTCCTCTTTTCGTTTCCCTTTTGTATAATGACTTTTGACTCATAAACAATTCATTCATTGGTTGCCGTCTATTGTCTTCAGTGAAAGGCATCCGACAAAAGGTTTTAATCCAATTTAGTTTTGCAAATATTTAATTAGGAGTTTGTTTGTACTCAAACCCAAACGATATTTAAATATCAATTCAAGTCTTCACTGGAGTAGTTATCCACATATTTAGTTTACCTAGTTGTTGCCTTGCTCAGACTCATTAAGAATTGATTTCATTTTCCATTTGAATTCTGAAATTACTTAATAATTAATAAAAAGACTCATTAATTATCCGAAAAGTGTTCGTAATATTCATAAGTCATAACTTTTTCCACAGAATTCGCACTCATTTTCGTGGAAATAATTCATTAAATATTAATAACTATAGAAATTTTGGTCAATTCATGAGAATTAGTAATAATTAATAATTAGTAGAAATGAATTTCAGCGGAAATTCTGCTGAAATGTTAGCCAAAACTTTGTTTTTAATTATTTAAAGAATTACTTTTCAAATGATTTATTGACAAAAATAGTCACATAATTAATGAAATTGTATTCAAAGGAAAAATCTCTTCAATGTATAGAACAATAGTTGAACAGAATTTGATAAAAATAATCCATCAATTTCTGTTAATTTATAACCAGGCTCCATTCATCATGTCAGCTAAACTGATCTTGTTATCTTTCCGCTTCAACTGTTTAGTATAAGATAGTATAGAAAAGCCTATTCTCTATATACAAATATAAGCTAGATCGTTTGCCAAAATACAATTTTCTAAATGTATGCAAGATTCATCTATCTCATTTGATGGAATCATTTTATTGATGGTCTTATTAATGATAAACAAATAAATTTTTGCCCAGAATCTAATTCTGTTGATTGTCTCTCTCGAGAAATCAAAGTTTTCCTATCAAAACAATTTGAATAGAATTATCCTGATTAAATTTTGTCACTAAAAGCATCTCACTCACTAATGTCGGTAAAAATAAAATGTAATTCCATTAAAACAGAATATAGTTGTGTAGAGTAAATATTTGCTAGATCACTGCAATATATGCTAGATCAATTTGACGACTTTTCTCGGAATTCGTAATTATTAGGCAAATGTTTTTGGCTGAAAGTAAATATAGAATTCTCTGAATTTCGGTATTTGTCTCCAGTTTTATAGAAATGATTGAAATATTCGCGAAAAATGTCATTACTTTTCACACTTATATCAAAATTTTATTTCTGAAAAGAGAGGGAAAATCGATAACTGTTTTTGTGTCGACAAAGAATTCTGTGAAAGACTGTCCTAATTCACTCTGATTTTCAATCGGTGCATAAGATTTCATTGGGAATAATAGTGGAACAGACAAGTGATAGACTGTAAGCACAGCCACAAAAAGCGGTGCTGTTATGTAATCGGAGGACAAGTTTATTATATAAGCGCCGGAGTGTGAAAATTATTGCTAATCATTATGTATTGCATTAGACTTTTGGCGACAAAATACTGACAAAAAACTAATCAACAAATGAACGAAGAATAGGATTAAATGATTATAAGCTGTGAATGAATTGTGAAAATGTCATACATTTATATATATATCACTGTTAGAAGTCATTTGACGGACAAAATTAATGATCGATAAGAAGAATAATTTAGTGAACGGAGACTCAGGAAAGTGAGGAAAGAGAGAAAGAGATGGAAACTGGAATCCAATGAGAGCTTTGTATTTATGTTGCCTTAGATTTGTTAGATATCAGACAGAGTTGGCCAGAGATCAATAGGACTGATCAAACATCGCTACACACAATACATGTTGTGATAAATCTGCCCCATCTCTCTCAGCTCTCTCTCTCTCTCTCTCTCTCTCTCTCTCTCTCTCTCTCTCTCTCTCTCTCTCTCTAAGCTCTCTCAGTTCTCACACACTCATTGATTATCTCTCTATATATGGCTTTATATTTATTTTTTGATGAATTGAATAATAGAAATGTTTGTTTCTTAACAAATATTGAGTAATAATAATAACTTTTTTTCTGTCTCTTCCTTTCCCTTTCTATCATTGAATTGTAGGTCTGTATTGTGCAGAAGAGGGACACACAACAGATGTATGCCATGAAATATATGAGCAAAAGCCAGTGCTTGGAAAGGGACGCCTTCCGTAATGTGTTGCGAGAAATTGAATTATTGGCACGTCTTGAACACCCATTTATCGTGAATTTATGGTTCACTTTTCAGGTAAGACTTGGGGACTGCTCTTCACTGGGATTAAGTTATGTAACATTTATGTGAGAAAACTCGTTGTCAACACTGATGTCAGTCCAATGGCTGTTCAAATCACAACACTATACCTGTGATTCAACTCTATTTTATTGAACCGTTTATTGCATTTTATGTTTAACTTCACAACACTTTCTCTCAAAACAGTTTTTGAAGTGTAAAACAAAATTTGATATTAAATTTCAATATTGTGTTTAATGAATTATTTACCAAGAATATAAATTGACAATTAAGCGATTTAACGGAGCAGTACTTCCCTTCAGACTCTTAACGCACAGAATGTTAAGAAGTGTTATGCAATTCAAGTCCTTCTTTACAGTAAATTATGTCTTAAAAGAGGATTAAGTCTTCTTCTTATTAAAAGAGAAAACATTAATAACAAGGATATTTTTAGCTGTAATTATCAGATTTGGTTTCAGTATAAGACTTTCCATTTCTTTAATGAACTTTCCTTTCATGAAATCAAAGTTTTTACCCCGAAATTCAATACTTATTTTCCTCTTTGAAATCCATTTCATGAGATTAAAAATATCTTTAATCAGCTTAAGAGGAATCAAATTGGAGAACTTTGCTTGCTCATTCCCAATATGATGTGGGCTCTGATCTGCTGTTCCTCTGTTCCAAAGAGTAGTCTATTATTAATTTGTTTTGAAATCAGATAAAAGCATTGATAATAGAATTAATTGTTGCGAACTATCGATGAATAAGAAATAAATTATTTATATTTTGTGAGACGACAGACAATTGCGGCTAATATTTGATAAGAATATAAGGAAAGGCAAAGAGAAATGTCTTAACGCATGACTAGTCTTCTGTCTCATGTCATATGAAATTCTGGGCACAAGAATTAAATTATCAAAGAATTTCAAAAATTATTATTTTATGTCAAATATTCGTTATTTTATGCAGTTTTAGACCAAAGTCTATATAATATATTATGTGTATAAATATATAGACATATATACGGTTCAAAACTTCTTTATGTTTTGAATAGATTTCCAGAATTTTGTATTAATTTATATGTGATTCCTGTTTGAGCCGACTATCAAATGCTGTCATTTCATAGAAAACGGGTATAAAATATATGAACAAATCTATGATTAATTGCAAATACAAATTCATTTGACGGATAAATGTGTAGTATTTCTACGAAAAGAACTGAAGAAAAACAATAATTTGATATATTCTTAGCGAAAGGAAACCATTGGAGCAGAAATTCATTCCTCATTAGTCTATATCCGAGACTTAATATTAAGCTCTAAGGCTTCGGGTATTTAGAAAAAAATGGCGAAAAACACATAATATTCCCAAACGTTTGGCGAAAAATAAACTAAAGTTTTAATTAAATACGAGTTTCAGACATATGATAGTCATATGTCATCTGATATTTACTTTTAAGTCTATTATAAAACTCAAAACTAATTAAAATTGTTTTTCTTCAATATCCTCTCAAATGAAAAGAATTATTAATCATTAATGAGTTGGGATTATATCAACAGATAGGGAACGGCATTCAAAAACAATCCAAACAAATAACTAATTTAGCCAAACATGTGCTCTGAATCTCAATCATTGTATGAGAATTAGGTTAAAACCTAATCTGGTTTACAACCAAAGAAATTGTTTCATTTAATAGCGGGATAATAAATATGTGGATCAAATAGAAAAAGATTCAACTGATTGCCACTCTTGGATGGAATGGTTTCTTGGTATCGATGGTTAGAATTGCTCTTTATTTCACTCTCTTCTGTCTCTTTATAATAAAGAGAGTCTTAAATTATAGATGAGTTGAGGACTGAATTTTTCTCTTCAATATTGTTGGGAAGAATCGGAGCCAAAACAGAAAAGGAATGGACTCAATAGCAGTGATTACTGAATGAAAAAAGAAACCAATGGTTGGGTTCTACCGTTTTCTATGTATTTCTCTGTCTGATAGTAAACCTGTACAAAGATATGCTGAGCGATGGCTGTGGCTGTGATTGAAACGGACTAATCATTTTAATGAAAGAACAGTATGTGATTGGCTTTTGCCTGACATTACTTAAGGGACAGGACTTATATCGACCTAAACCCACACTTTTCTAACTTCTATCAGTTTCGCTGACTATTAGTGAGAAATATAACAAATGTTCAATCATTTTGTGATACAAATAAAATGTTTGATCTTAAACCAGTGGAAAAGACATCCCTTTTCGTGATTATGTGAGTTGAATACGAATTGTATACAACTTAAGGATATATTCCATCGATTGAGTCGATAGAGAAAAATATTAGACTATTTTTAGGCGTAAATACTCTTAATATTCTTCCTTTTCATTAAATTAATGTCGGAAACAGTGCTATAATGAGCTGACACTTAAATGCCAAACACATCCATTGAATTATACGACTCTTGAGTTATGGCCGGCAATATGGCTGACAATATTCGAGCAAATATTTAATGACTGGTTAATTATTTTTGAAATATTTGTGATAATTTTGATGCCATCAAACGTTAGTGCAATTGTATGTTTCCGACGGCTAGAGATTAATCTATTAATCAGTTATATAACATATGTCTTGTTATGACTGACGCACAACTTGTGCACAAAACACACAAATAGACTGACATTCAGTAAACACATCAAAGTTTTCACATATTATAAGCGAAAAACATATCAAAAATGCTGAGAAAGAAAAGAAAGAAACAGCGAAACCATATTAGGGATGATATCAAATAAATATCAATAGATTTAATAAAATATGAGTTCCTTCGCGTTTCTAGACTTCTAATAGATTTTCTCAGTTTTTACTTATTTTTTGTTAAGAAAACAACTAATAAGTGGAATATCTTTCATATAGTGTCCAAGAATTGCCAAATCTCTCCGGTTTAGAGTCTATTCAATGGTTTCCTCCAAAATGTAGACTTTTTACAACTGGGAATTCCAAATTGAATATTGCAAACAAGGATAGAATTCTCTCATAAAATATGTCAAGATTATTTAATAATTCAGTATTATCTTCCTAGTTGTGGGAAGTTGAGAGCTGTGCTCTTTTGGTAATGGCTATAGTAATGGCGATTCCTTAATGTCTATCAAACTTTAATGGTATTCAAGCAAAATGAAAGTCTGGGTTCACTCTTGCAATTGAAATGAGAATTAATTCAATAGAAGTATTGAATAATTGATGGAAATGACATCAAAAGCACTGGACGTCCAACCATTCAATTATTGAAAAACAAAAAACAATACCAAAGAGACATAAAAAGAGAAAGTCTGGCAAAAGTGTTATTCTGTGCAAAACATTTTAATTTAATTGAAATACTGGGAAATTTGTTTGTTGTAAACCCCGACTAAATGACATTATTTTTATGGAAAACTCTATTATCCGTAGAAATGAAATATTCCACGAATTCATGTTAAGTATAATATCATTCATAGAAAAATGAGGTCTGAAAAACCCATTGTGGAGTTTTGTGGCCATTTCACTAACGAAACCCATTATGAGAGGAATACATAACTGTTGCCCGGATTTGCTTTTCAGTTGGATTTGGAAAACTTTTTCCTTTTTCTTAATGTTCGCCAAATAATGATCTGATGGCAAATGTCTGACACGTTTTAATGTTTTAATTATGATTGAGTTGTGAGTCAGTCCTTCTTCTGATGATAGGCCATCACCAAAGACCTCGAGTAAAGCAAATACAATGTTTTGACTAAATTGAGTGAAAAATTAAACGAAATTTAGGATAAAAACTAAACAAAAGTAATGTTTCATTAAGTTTTACGTTTCATTACGTCTCAAGAGTTGGCTCTCTTTAAGGGTTTCAGAAGACTTTTGTTTTCTTAAAGACATCAAAATTACTGTATTTTCGAGTCTTTGAAAATAAAAAAAAACAAAACGAATCCAATTTTAAACCTTTTGTTTGATATCAAAGTTAAGATGTTATCGAATTAAAGTTTTCAAATACACCAATTATTCTTGGAGTTATCATGGACATTTATCTTAATTTTAAATTAAATTCGTTTCCATTTCCAGCAGATTAAAGAATAAGACCATTATTTGTGTTTGTTTTACAAGAATTTTCCGGAATTCACTCGAATTGAATGCAAAAAACATATCAATTCCTGAAAAACAGTCAGAATTAGTCATTATCCGCTAAAATAAATGATCTAGAACGAATTTAAAATCCATTCGGATTTGTTTAATTCTTTTATTTCCTCTAAAATAACGATTAATTTTGGGTTTTCTACGAATCCAAAGCCAAATGACTTAATGACTTCCAAGTCTTTCATCAAATGAAGTTTGAGTTAAAAACATTTCTAAAAAAGCTTTTTTGATGAATAATATCCTGGAGTAGTCTCTCAAATGAGAAACGAGCATAAAATTAGGTAATAAATGATGAGTAAGTGAGCAAAAGTGGAATATAATTAATAATTATATTTCACTCCTTTAATGAAATATTTCCATTCATTTCCAGATCTAATTTTCACCCATTTTTCACTTTTTATTAAACTTGCACATCTAATCCGAACCTATAAAAGGCGAATATTTAATGTTTTTTCAGCAATTTTTTTTATCAAAATATATAAATTTTTTATGACTATTGAAAAAATGTAAAAATTTAGTTCATTTTAGTACAGAATTTATGATTAAAATATTCGCCAAACGTAGCAAACTATCAGTTTTGAAATCTCAGTCCCCGTTCCGCTCCCCTCTGACTCTGTGATAAAAGGATCTTGTTTTTCATTTTTCACTTTCATATATTCTTATTTGATTGACTTTATTTTGTCATTTATGTGATAAATGATTATTTTCATCCGAAAACATTGACGTCTATGCCTTTCCTCTGCATCTCTTTCAGGAAAAACTGTTCAAACATATTGTCAGATATTTTTTGCACATCAATGGAGGGATTGATCTTAGATTTGCATATAATAGCCTCTAATATATTGTATTAATAAATAAGCGATATATCAATATTTGTATTCTTTCTCTGCCATAGACTTGAATTCAAGACTCAGAATATTCTTCTCCTATAGAAGTGATGGTAAATAAGCAGAAAACTGTTGAATATTAAGTATTATCTCAAGTCTTAGGGGATTATTAAAGTATTTTTTCCCGAAATAAAAACCTTTTTAAGTTGAAAATAGTTTTTTGATTGTCTCGTATTTCAAACGGAATATAATTTCGGGTTTTATTCACATATAAAATGACTTCGATTCAAATTGTGTACATAAATGCAAATTTTCTCACATTAATTATTATATGAAAAGCGGTAAAAATTTGATATTATATTCTTGGCTCGACTTTCAGGACGAGGAGGACATGTTTATGGTGGTCGACCTCCTACTGGGCGGCGATCTACGCTATCACTTACAACAGGACGGCTTCTTCTCGGAAAAGAGGGTCCAATTATATGTGAGCGAAGTGGCCCTGGCCCTCGACTACTTACACACGCAAAAAATATTGCACAGGTATGTCAAACCCCATTAGACTTATGAAATATTACCTCTTTTTGTAGTAAACACTTTCTGTTCTCTTCTATTCATATATATTATTCACAGTCTTTGTTTTCATTTCATCATTATATACATTAATGTATATGAATAATGTCCTAGGTACTTAGAATTTATAAAATTATATGATAAATATAGGAATAACATTACTCTTTTAATATGCAAAGCGAACAGTGTTTTGAATTTAAAGTACTTGATTTTATAAAATAATAATCTATATTGATCTAGCTTATGTCCAAGAGGCAAAACTATTAGCCAGTCAATTATCTGTCTCCTGCAGAGAGCGTATGTCTGCCCAGAGAGTGGGCACATCCCTGAGAAAGAAATTTGTTTATTGGAATACAAATAAGTTTATTAAGAAAGGTATGAATGCAATGACTGTCCAGAAATGTAAATACCATTCCGTTGTTGTAATGGACAGACACTCAATGAGAGGAAAGGTATAGAATATTGTGAGCGCGTGACTTAATTTCATTATCGTTGGCAGTGTTTTATCCAAAACTGAGAAACAGAGAAAAAGAGCACAGAATCGAGTCGTGATATAACTGAAAACTCAGATAAATATTGCTTTTATTAAATTGCGTTAAGAATTATATATTTATAGAATTGGATTCATTGGATTCGTGAGAACTCAGACATAAATTCGGTTTATCTTTCATTTATTTTGACGAAAATTAATAAAACTAAGGGAACGACAAATGAAAGCTTTGATTAGTCCTCTCCTTCAGTTGGGCACACATTCGTTGCTTCCTTTGATCATAAATATGATTAACTCAACTGAAAATTATCAGACCTTTTGAGTTACAAAACAAATGAAATCAATGAAACAATGGGAACAATGAGCAAGTTTAATTGCGCTTTGTCTTCATCATCAAGTTTAATACTTGACTGAATGTTCTGGATAATTCTTTATTCAAAATTATTCCGATAGAAAATCTAAATAAAAGATAAATATTTCTATTTTGTGTTCAATTATCGCTCGATAGAAGTCAAACACGAGTTTTATATTTAAATTAGTGTTTTAAAGAAGTGACTAATGAGGATTGAATGAGCAAGCAACAGTGCAACAGCTCTTTCATCGAGAATTACATCAATTTAATGACTGAATATTTGAGATAACGGCGAAAGTGAGCCGAAGAGGACCTAAATCGGAGTCAAAAGTCTCATTGAATTTCGTTTCAGATTCTTATTTAATATTATGATTACGACTAATGTTTATATAAAGAGAAGAAAATTTCATTTAAATTACAAATGAATTCTTCATTACTATTCCAAACGTCTTATTTATGGTTCAATTAATCGCCTGCTCTTTGTTTGGGATACAAATCCCTAAATATATTACTTTAAGTTCAATGACAAGAATCTAATAAATTATTTAAATAGAATACAGAATAGGAGACCGAAAATTGTTTGCAAATCTCTGATAGAATATACAGAATATTCTGTATTCGGAGACTTTTTTTTAAAGGATTTGATGTTTTATGAGTTGTGATCAACGAAAGGAAAGTCGTATTACAAAAGTTTAATAATCGAGTGTTTGCGCAGATATTGATTAGTAGTTTCATTAGTGATTTCCTTAAGGGCTTACAAACAGAGAACCCAATCCTCTTGAATAGGAATTCCAGTGACTGATAAAGTCTTGTAAAATAGTAGAAAGTGTTTCACTAAAAATGACTTCTTCAAGAGCTGAGCCGTTTTTGTTCCATTTGTAAAGTGCTCTCCAGTTTCACAATTCAGGGATACTTCTCTCGGTTGAGATGTAGTCCCAATTTATTTATTATACACTTAGACAGGAGACTAAAGGATCTCTAAATTCAAATACAGAATTGTCTTACTTTTCGTGTCACTGATTGTGAAAAATAAACTTAAACTTTGAGAATATGCTTGACTTAAGTTTCCTGAAAGACCTTAACACTAGTTTAGATGTTGAATAATAAACGAGGCTTTCATCGGATTTCTTACACTGAAATCCGATCCATTCTAATGGATTGTCATTAAATTAATGGCTAATCATTGGTTCGTACATTAATTGTGATTTAATTGACATTTGATGGCATTTTAATGGAAGCATTTCCTTCAATTAAAAACCCAATGTGTTTGTCATCGATAGTGTTGAGCCACTTGTGCTGTGCTGTCCGCCGCCTATGCCATTAGTCTCAGGGATTGTCTTTGAAATTGCATTTATAGTGAAATCTCTTTTATTTGTTTTTGTTTTCTTTTATCAAAATCTGATTTTTTTTTTGTCCAATTTCTTCACTAAAAAAGAATCCCTTAATTCTTACATCTATTGGAGGAATAATGGGTTTATCCCAACATTACATTCTTGGCTGAGCCCAAAATCTAGCAGCTCTTGGATGGGTCTCCAAAAAACACCTATTGTAGAAATGCAATTTGACTGGATCAAAATCGAATAGGTTCCAGATTACGGCTGCAAATCGTGTCCACCAATATTTAATTGGCCGACAAATAAAATAAAAGCGAATTAGAATTGAAATGAGGGCCCATTGGTTGGCTTATGCTTGGCCCTTGGCCATTCCTCCCCTTTATGAGCCATTGATTTGATCTGAAATGGCGTACAAATAAATGGAAGTGTGTTTTCAATTAGGATTTATTATGCGATTCGGGCCACAATTCAGAGCATTGATAAGAAATAGGGACTCATTTAGTTTTATTTCCTTTCCTTTAATTGGACTAAAAATCAGTCCTTTGGCTCAAAAAATACATTCAAATCAAAGCCATTGATGTGTTGGTAACTAAGCAACAGTTGAGAGAAAGGGACGGATAATCACATCTCTGATTAATTATTGTCGAACCCTATGAGACAGACCTGTCCACAGACCTCCATTATTGAGAGATAGGGGGGGGGGACTGAAATCAAAGATTTATTAGCTCTAGGAAATTCACAGCTTTATATGAAATTTTGCCATGATAAATATTGTTGGAATTCTGGGTTCTTCAGAATCTTTGTGTTAATCTGGTCTCTATAGCAGACAAAACTTTCCTCTTTATGATATAATAAATTACCTTGTCAAAATATGAGGCACTCCACTCTAAGCGAGGCATTCAAAGCTATAATATTCTTGATATACATAAAAGCTCTGAGTTTTTAATTTTGATTTTGACACTAATTATATAGAATTAAATTAGGATAAGCTAGCTCAATTTTAGACAAACAACTGCTTATTGTGCAACCAGGATACAATCAATCAGATTTCGTGATCAGACTCTGAAGTTTCAGAATTTGGGTGAATTCACAATAAAATAGATTAACCTTTACTTTGAATGAAAAGAGACCAACATGTGCAGGGTCATACATTTGATTAATGATTGATTCGAGAAATATGTTCGGGTTATTTGTCAAATTCAATCCTAATTTTATGTAGATATCGAATAATAACGAGTGATAGCACAGAATAAAATTAAAGACAATATTTAACCAAGAACCTATTTTATTTCATTATTGATTGAGTACTTATGAGTGGATCAGTCGTCAGACTAACCAATAGTTATTGATTTAAGGCAACGAATAACTAATTTAATTAACTAAATGAGTGCTAAATATTTAATTTTTCTTTTTATTTGTAATTAATTCGGAGAGACTTCTAAATAATTGACTCTTTTTTGCTCTGAATCTTAATTAAAGGCTTTCTATTTGTGTTCGCACTTAAACCTCCTCTGAGTACAAACATTTGAACCAAAACCAAACATAAAATTAATCAGGATTTACCTTGATCATTGAAAAATATATAACTTAAAATGAATAGGGTCAAAAAGAGGAAATAATAAAATAATCTAATTTTAATCAGGTAACAAACAAACGATAGATTTTAACCTGGAACAAAATTGAACAAAAATTTATGTTACCTTGTTAGGATCAATTTTAACAAAAACTAGAGAGAGAGAGAGAGAGAGAGAGAGAGAGAGAGAGAGAGAGAGAGAGTCATTAAAATTGAATACAAAAGACATTTTCAGAAATAAAATAATTAGACATCTCTTCGGAGAAATGATTTGAAACATATTTTATAAAAGTCTACTCAATTAGTACAACATTTGAACGGCACGAATGAAATGGTATTCCATCCCTTTCTCTAATTGGATACAAAGGAAAGGCATCAAAATATTGTATAGAAATCTATTGCAACTCTTGTAATGAGAGAATGAAATTAATTGCTCGCTTAAAAAATGCTTAAAAGGAATCCTTTTCTCACATTAAAACATTGATTTAATTAATTAATAAATTGTATTATTATTTGTATTCTGAAATCTAATCAGTGTTTCCTCAAAATTACAAGATTTCCAGATTTACTCAAAATATTAACTCATGTCATATGAAAGTTAATTATGAGTCCAATCGGTTGTCATAACGACTAAAGTTTTGATGGTTTTCGCAAAACTGTTAAATATTTAATTATTTGAGTGGAAAATAATTAATATAATGAATACTAAAACATATCTCTTATCCTAAAAAACTAATCCAAAGCTTACATAATATCATAAATTAACGAATTTTTATGAGAAATTTTGTTTCTATGCACTGAAAATAGCGTTTGTTTGCAAAGACTGTCAAATGCAGTCCAATATTGGCTTAAATTGAATGTCAAATGAGTTTCAATGCGAGAAACCAATGAATACTTATTAAGACTGATTTACTCTTCGTTTCACTAATAGGGATATAAAGCCGGATAATATACTGCTGGACGAAATGGGCCATGTTCATATCACTGACTTCAACATTGCCATCGAGTTGGGTCCGGAGCCCGACGACCATTTGGCGACGTCTATGTCCGGCACGAAGCCATATATGGGTGAGTTGGCTGTCGTCTCATTACAATCTCTATATTTTCATTAAACTCTGGGCTATAAAACAAAAATAATCCTTATTGTGAACAACCAAGATGCCCTTGTTTATTTTGTTAAGCTCAATCTCAGCCTCACTCAATCTAGAGCACTATTCTAATGAGTTCATCTTGCTGGAATATTCTGTATTTTGCTCGTTTCATTTCTAGTTAATATAACTGAAATAATCTTGGTATTGAAAAGAGGCGAATGAGAAAGACCTGGTTATTCTTGTTTTCTTATTAAGATTTTTATGGCGTTATTACTATTTAGTCATTAATTTTGGGTTTATTTGTGTCCAGTCATAAAAATGTGACCAAAAAGCCCACAGAAAATGACATTAAGTGCGTCGACACTATTAAACAGAACTGAGAGCCAAATGGTCTGTCCTTTTGGTCTGTTTTGGTATAAGAAGTAGTCATTCATTGTATTCCATAAATTCATTGCTTCTATCAATCATTTTGAAGACAATTCCTGAAGTGTTCTCAAAGACAATAATTATTACGATTACAAACACTTTTGTCAAAAAGACAATCATTAGAGACAACATATGACTGATCAGTGATCATTTGATGGCCATTAATCACGCAAATGTCCAAGTTCACATTTATCTCTTCATACTGAGGAATGGGTGAAATTCTAAAGTTGAGAATTGGTTCCGATACTAATGTATGTTCTGTTGAGGAGTCCCCTCAATTCATTATTCGCTGTAAAGAATGGTCAGAATGAGTGAATTGAGTGAATTGTAGAGCACTGCCATCCGTTCCAATTTGAATTGATCGAGCACATACACAAATTTAATGATGAGTTGTTACAAATGACTGATTTCCTTAACCCAATTCCAAGAATATTCTTAAAGCTTTGTTATGTCAATGAATTTAAGATCGATTATTAAAGTTATAAATTTTGCCGAAAAAGTCAAACTTCTCTACAAAGGGATTGATTTTCAGTTCAATAGCTGAGTGGAAATTATTTATCAATTTATCCGGATATCAGTTTCGAGTGAATTTTGAGTAAACTTTTACTTTTATGTCAGACTTTGTCGGCTGACAAACAAATTGATAACTTTTGATAAATTTTATATCACTTTTACTTTTTGGTTCAAATTAAATGTTTGATCCCTTTTATTAATGGATGTGCACCGAAAATACCCTGAGCTTTGATATAGTCTTGAATTGGTTTTGTGGAAAAACTTGATATTTATCGCTAGAGAGGACATAAATCATTCAGTAATTCAAAATTAATCTGACACATTTTTTTCAAACATTCGTTTACCTGAGTAAAACACCTTTTTTGACGTTCGCCCACTTACCTTGCTCACCACTGGCATTCAAGTTAATATCAAAAAGTTTTATCAATTCATAATTCAAGTCATTAATCAAACTTTTAAATTATGAGAATAAATAAATGGTATAACCCGTGGAATACTAAAAAGGGGATTATTCCCTTGCTTACTTTGCTTACATTGCTTACATATGTTTAACACCACTCTAAACAGTTTATGTAAATTGACTTTTAGATTACCTTGCACATGAATTTTACATGGATTCACTAGAATTTGTCAAAACATTTGAATTCGAGTAAAACAGAGTAAATCTCTAAATAATTGGCTATTTTTCTCTTCAAACTATTTGATCAAAATTCGATTGTACTAGAACAATTCTTCATTAATTAGAGTACCTTTGGATTTGAAAATCAATTGTTTAGGCTTTTAGACAATTCTTGGTGATTAAAGGCTATGAATCTCATAGATTTTTGACCAATTTATTGTTGATTTAGAGTTAATAATTAGTTTGTTGCTAACCATCCCTTCCTCTTGATGTGGAGGAAAGCCATTCTTTATTTAAGTTGGAAATAACGAAGCAATTGACCCAATCTTTTCTATATCTGATTTTTGGGACATACCCGGGTATATCTATTTTTCTTTCTTCTAATAAATGAAATCTTCTATTGTTTAGCCCCCGAAGTATTTGAATGCGCTCTGGACTACATCCCTGGCTATTCGTTCCCAGTAAGTAATGATTAAGATATTATTATATTAGAAAATAATAATGAGCAAGTAATAACAGTGATTATTCTCCAAGTTGAGATTATTCAATAGCTAAATAGATGTTGTACTAGCAAAACAACCTGCCTCATAATTGATACTTTGATTGGCATTATAGCTGTGATTAATTTTATGGTAGGCCATAAAAAGATGTTTGAACATTTAACCAGGTTTGATTACCTAGGCAACATTTTTAGAAATGGATAACTAGGTATAGATTCCAGAGAAGAGTTATTTAATGTTAGCGACGATTAATGAAATGGATATTATTGTGATTATAGTACACTATATTAAAAGATAATTATCTCATATAATAGAGAAATATTGGATTTGTTGTCAGTAAAAGAGTGACCGAAACTCCCATTGATGTCAATACCGATAATAAGCCGGTCTTTGTATGTGAGCCCACTCTTTGAATAATTTAATAATAGATAAGTTCTTTGATATTAACACAAAGGGATGGCTTATTATCACTGCTTATTAGATATACTTTTGCGGCAAAAAAATCCAATAAATATTATGGTAATGGAAATAATGTAATATTTGGCCGATAGGCTGACTGGTGGTCATTAGGGTGTTGTGCTTATGAGATGCTGTGCGGTCAGCGACCATACGATATCCATTCGACGACACCACTCAATCAAGTGCTACAAATGCAGAGGTCTGAGTGTCCAACACTTCCGTCACATATATCGCATTCAATGCAGAACGCAATCAAAAGACTCTTAAATCCGGACCCAAATACTCGGATAACTAGGATTAGTGAACTGAAACTGTGCTCAGAATTTGCTCAGTTTGACTTTCAGGCTGTGCTCACCCGTCAGGTGACCCCCGATTTTACGCCGCCTAAAGACCAGCTTAATTGTGATCCGACCTTTGAATTAGAAGAGATGATAATTGAAGCCAATCCCTTGCATAAGAAGAAAAAGCGGCTCCAAAAACAACAATCTATGAAACGGATAGCCATCGAAAGACAGAACAGCTCCTTATTCTCAGAGACTGGCGATGAAGAGCTGTCCGCCATGGAGAAGTGCCTCGAATCCATTCATCAGCAGTTTATTGTCTATAATAGAGAAAAGTAAGTCAATTATCGTCATTCCTTCCCTCAAATAACGCGAAATATATAGAATCGAAGCAAACATTTTCCACTAATATAATGGATTACATCCGCCAACACTTCAACTGTTTTTCTTCTTAATTCATATCTTAATTATAAGACAAATATTGAAACAAAAACACAATATTTTGATAAAAAAAGAGGATTTCCTGAATAATGTGAAAAATTAATTATTATTCTCTGTCTCTCGCGAGTTGTCTTCACTTTATTGGATTTTCTTCACTTTTCTTCATATTTTCAATAATAATCAAAGTCTTAGTGAACAGAATAAATGATTTCTTTCCATTCATTCCTCTTTAGTATCGATCGATAAATAGTATTAAAAAGGCTTTGCTTTTAAGCAAAATAATAGTGATTTTCCAGTCATTGAGTTCGTCAGTAATCGCGACTTTGAAGACATTATAAAAGAGATTTCAATAGCGTTTCCAAACATTTCTCTATTGGCGGAGAAATTGGATAACAATTCATATTTCATAGTATTTATTATTCATAGCGTTATTCCCATTAAACTCCATCTCATTATTCTTTATGAGATTCTTCACATATCTTAGACATAGAGCACAGCCTTAGACACAAGTTATCTCTATTTTATTCAAATTGAAATTTGAACCAAATCTGAAAATGAGTGAAATTTTTATCTTTTTCTTAAAATCGTGTTTCAAATAAAATAGAGTTTCGATTAACTCGAAAACAACTTCAAAATGTAATCCAATTTCAAACCAAAACACATCTATAAAAGAGGATAAATTGAAGAATGTTTTCACACAATTTGGTGTTGATCTTTAATGCCTGATGATCCACTAGCAAGTTCAATTATATTTTTAGCCCCTTCATTCTAAATTAAAGCTTCAAAATAACGCCCTTAAGCCGGCAGAGCCTTTGAACAGTATTTAGATTAAAATTTTTCAAATTATTATACAAAACAATATTCTGAGCGAAATATATCGCAAATGAAAGGCAATTAAAATTTCGTTTTCAGAGAAATTTTAATTTTTCTTATTAATGATTCAATAAAAACAAGATATGAAATAATGAATAATTTTTTGCTAATTTACACAAAAATTATAGAGAATTACAGCGAAAGAAAATGGAAGAAAGAGAGCGTCTGTGGGAAGAAGAGCTCCAAAAAGTAATAAATGACTGAATAATAAACCAGAAAAGCATCAAAAACAATGAAAATTCATGTTTCGTATGACTTGAACCGCGACTAATCTGCAAACGTTTAGTTTCAATGTTCAAAATGTAGTGAATTTTTGTTTCGGTCGTAAAAAAGGAGAGAATATTTAAATCCTGGTTAAAAACAGCAAACTTTAATTGTTATGCTAATTATGAAGAACAGCAAAATTGGTATAAAATTCAAACTTATATTCAAATAAAGTGTTAATTATATGTTAATTAAGACTATTTCGTGCGAATAGTCTTTGTATACAAACGAAAAGTGAAAGAAAATTCACATTTATTTTGAGTTGAAATCAAAGAAAGCGAAACATTTTTGTTAACAATTCTAAACATGACTTAAATTTAATGTTTTTATGAAAATCAGTTAAATTTAAAGACAATTAAGACATTATTACTCGAGATATAAGACAATAACATCTTATGATTAATTAAACACTTTTATTATCGTAAACTAAAATTGTATGAAAACAACGCTTATTTGTAAAGACTTTTTCGTAACAAATATTTTTGTTATTTCATTAATAAGAATATATTCAAAGCTCTTGTGATCTGAAAATACATTATAAATATTTAATAAAAGTTTTAATAAATGTTTTTAATCGTTTCAGCGATGAGTTGCTATTGAATTCTGTGCCCATTGAAAGTTCAAACTGATTATTATTCTGTTCAGAATTCGTGTGAAAAGTCAGGCCCTTATCGCCATCTGATTTCAGGCAATCGGTCTCTCAATCATCTAATTCAGTGAGAATCGCCTCAAAGAATGTACCATGGGAAAAATTTGAAATTCCGATCATTTCGACGCTATTTATGGCAAATTGTAATTCAAAAATCAATAAACAGTTTATATTTGATTTGATTTAAGACCAATTTGTCTCAATTTATTCCCTTCTGAAATGCTTGAGTGGATGGGAGCCTACCTGCAAGGTAAGTTTAATTACTACTAATATACTTGATCTATTAGTTAATAAGTCATCATGATAGATTTGCGAAATAACTGATTTGTGAAGGGTAAATAAAAAAATTCTAACACTTGATTAACTGCAGTAAATGTTCGCACATTCCTCTGTCAATGAAACAGTAGAGACACTGTTAGGGACAGAATTGAACTAAATGTTTGACTGGGATTACCTCACTCATAGAATTGTTGCACCTGCTCATTAAATTCTGGCGGACAGGGAATCAGTGATATTTCGTTATCAGTTCGTCTTATGATTTATTTTTTCTGTCAGTTTTGGGTTTCACTCATTTTATTGGCTAAAAGTGTCTTCAATTGAATTATAAATAACTTAAAAAATAAACTAAAAACTATTTATTTGATATTCACTTATCTCTGCAAACGTTAAATGCTTTTCAATGTCTTTAATATTTTAAAACATTTTTTTAAACCACTTCTACAGTGAAAGGAAAAACGTATTTATCTAATAATATGATATGTCTATCAATTTGAGCAAAATTGTGTCAAACATTCATTTTCTGAGATTAATTTGTATTCAATGCAAACAATCAAAAATTAATCACAAAATTGTTTGAAAACTCTTTTTAAACTCATTTTCTTCGATGACATTGAATTTTGAAGTTGTATTGACTCTCGAATTATGAACACTTCAATTGGGAAAGAGGGACAGGATAGGGAGGAGAGAGAGAGAGAGAGAGAGAGAGAGAGAGAGAGAGAGAGAGATTCTGAGAAAATTCTAATTTTTCATAATTTATAGCTTTCATTGATGTGATTGATGAGCATTATATTAGAGGTGTAGTGAACTTATAAACTTGGCATTGGGCCACATATACGCATAGAGACACACCAACCCTTTCCAAGAGCAAAACTTCTTGAAATGCATACAACTATACAATTATTTTATTCTTTAATGAAAAAAAGTTTTCTTTGTTTAAAGTCTATCCAACTTTTTTCTGTATGAAAGCTCCTCCAAAGCTCGACAGCACAGCATAAACATCTCTGACGTTTAAATATGATATAATGAAAAAATGAATTAACCAAAAGTTTTTTTTATCTGATATATGAATCATCCCTCGAATGAAGGTTTTTTGGTTCTGTTCTGAAGAACAGCTATAAACTCATTAATTGCTGTTTTAGTGCTGTACTGATGATAGAGTGTGAGAGGACTGGCATCTAATCGCCAATCGATTGTATGCAATGGGTTGGGACTCTTATTAAGCAATTTTTTTCGTATTTAAAATATAAACTGACTCATTTTGAAGCAATTGAGTGAATGGCGAATGCCTTGAAAATCAGGTTTTTCATTCTGAGCGCACATACACTCGTATATTATATTAATGACATTGAAAAGTGTGTATATATTCATCACTCATATACAACCATAGATTGTGTTTCTATGTCTATGTAGTGGTAATTATTATATAAGAGTTGATTTCGCAAGAAATACGAAAAACCAAGAAAACGTTTGTTTATACGTTTGTGATAGCCTTTCCACTGACAAGGCTTTCAAAGAAAAATTACACTTCTTCTTTTTCTATGTTTATGTTGTATAACGTCTTCTTGTTTTTCTTCTGTCGAAATACTTTTATCTAAAACTAATTTATTTATATTTTTCGAAAAACGTTTTTTTTTCATTTTTCATTGTCGTTAATATGATTTTCTTTTCTGTTGAAAAATTTAATTGAATTTAATTATAATTTCCTCTAAACTAAAGTTTGAGCCAAAATCCCTGATCTTTAGTGGAGCAGTAGTTCGCTGGAAAGGGTTTCGCATTCACTTTAAATATAATTAATGGCTAAAAGTCATGAATGAATGCCAAACACAGAAGTCTTGGGATATGTGATCAGAATATAAAGAATTGTCATTTGACTGAACACAAGTCAAGTGAAAGTGTTGTTAAACCAAAAACCAGTGAATTATTGACCTTTACTTCACAAACAGCGTTAATATCCGCACTTTTTTCCCAATGATTGGCAGTTTTTGGGCGAAATTTGATCACAAAAAACACGAAAACTATTAAAACTATTTTAGAAATACTTAATTCAAAGTAATGTCAAAATTGAGGAAAGAAAACGAAAGCCCAAAAAGTGCCAAAAACTGTTTGGTAATCGCCATCCCTTTCCATTGCCACAAATGAGCGATAAATCAAAATTAAATTTACATTTCTCAGTTTGTCTTTACATAGAATTAAAAAAATATTTCCTCAAACCAATTGGAAATGAGATTTGATTTTCTATTAATTAGCCAAAGGTTTGAATATCAGAAATGGCTGTCACTAACCGGCGCTATCATTGCCAACCATCGGCGCAGGCTTTCTCCCATTTTTAAACTACCGGCGCATTTGATCCCAATGTCAAGTGTCGCCGGCGATAGCCTTATCACATATAATCGCATACACAGTAATCGACCCAAAAAGCCGGTGCTCTACATATTCAGTACACCTATCGATGAAATTCCTTAACTGAACGGAATTAATATAAATCTAATTACGGGAATAGTTATGGAGTTTTTTTTGATTAAATTTAGGAGAAAATTCATATGTGCTTGCTTAGAAATATACGTTGATTGCGTCGTCGGGGCGCAGAATCGCGGCGCACAGTCTCACGAGAACATAGACAACAGCACAACAACTATCTTACCGGTGGGTCGGGTCTAATAAATGTAGAGTTAAAATATATTGAATGCACGTCGGAGTTGGCGAATACGTAGCGCCCCGTCTATGCTATTAGAGGTAAATCTACTGCACTATTCGCCAATACGTATATATCGTATGCGGCAATACTCTGGCAATAGTTTTTGGTACTATTTTTTCTTATTCAGAGCCAATGCTATTCTGTGTGCTATTCCTCTATCCATAGCCTAAACTACGACGCAGTTTATTATGACTTTCAATTGAAATGTCATTTCTTTTAGTCTATTCCTAACATTACGGCTCGACATAAGAGTCGACACAATTTCCGAATTTTTATTAATATTTCTATTTCTATGAGAATTATCGACGAAAACCATTTATCAGATCAAATGTAAACTCGTATTAATTGTATTGAGTTTAATACGAGTCTCAGATCTCTCTCTCTCTCTACATATGTTTAATCACTTTCCTCGACAACACACGTAATGCCGACAAAACTTCGTCTTAACGAAGAACTGACTTTAATTGAGAACAGTTTGTTAATAATTGATATGAAAAGTCATCAAAACAATAGATGACAACAATTATATCCTTTGATATGAACTCTAATCTAAAGTTTTTCCGGAAAATAAACTTTGATTAAAAGCTGGCAATCGATTGACAACTGATTTGAAATGCAAAACAATAGACGTTTTGTTGTATCCAAAAGTCTCATCGATTGCGTCATTATCTGTGGTAAGTCTTAAGCCATTTATTCTCATTGTTTTGTCTTTAGTCTTAAGAAATTTGTTATATTCTCTGTAAAAATATTCGAGTCTTGTGTCAAAAGTTTTCTTCAGTTAAGGAATCCCTTCAGAAATCCTGATTTTGATTCTGTCAGCAAAAGCTGTGGAAATACTCAAAAGAATCCAATAATTAGTGGTTTTCAAAGGGAATCAGCTGTCAGTCGGTATTTGTTGGGATTCTTGTAATCACTCTTTTCTCACAGTTTTTGTTATAAATTTTTAAACATTTACACAAAATTCTCGTTTCGTTTTCAATTTTATGTTAGTCTTGACGTCAGTCCTCTGTTTTGTTTAAAACATTTATTTATTTTAATATATTTTCATAATATTTCAAAATTAAATTTTAATTCTGGGAATAATTTATTAAAACCGAAACCCCTTTCAATTAGACTGGAGTTAGGGCTCAAACCAATTAATCATCGGATCAATTGATCCATTCCTCAAATCAAGTTTGAAATCAGTTTTTAACTTAAATAAAGATATCTTCAGTAGAGTTGGAAACTGAAAAAAAAAAACTTAATATAAGTATTAATATTATTATTAATATTATTAGAAATAATTTTTGATTCAATTTCCTCATCGATGTAATCGTTTTACAGTAAACCTTGAATTTTAAGCATTGAATGTCGAAAATTTTTAGTCTTCCATCTTATCTGACAGACTCGGCCCAAACTGAGCTAGATCAAATTAAGATAACTCTTTTCATAGTAGGCATTCCGTAATTAAATTAATTTTTCAGTCGTTCTCTGAGTCGTAAAAATTAAACCAAAATTACATTAAATCAAAAATCTTGACTCATCTCTAAATTTATTTCCATTCGGATGACAACAAAATTATTAATTTTTAATTAATTTACGAGTTTTTTAAATTAATTGTAAATAATTAGCGTAAATAAAACATAAATACGAATAAATCCGACCATAAATTTGTTTTATACGACTAATTCCCTTCTCTTATCCGGTATTGAGTTTCGGCTGATCTTGAGTTTCAAATTAACCTTTCCTTTTGAAAATTGTTGAAGTCGTCTATTCTTGGAAAACAATTTTTTTGTTACTTTTTTCGCCTATTCTCTCAATTATTGAATCAAACATTAAATTTGTTTGTCTTTTCGTATATTAAGAGATTACTATTAGAGGAAAATATTAATAATATTTGTCTAAAGGTATTATCGATTTGAATACAATTGAATTATATAAGAAACCCATAACTTATATGAAGTGTGGGCTCACTATATATGAAGTGTTTATCCAATTAATAGCGAAGAATAACATAACTATCGAATCGATGCAAATGTTTTAATATAATTAGGAATCAAAACCCAAAGAGTTGGTGATTAAAACCAAGAATTGATATAACAGTTGTGTTGTCGTCTAATGAAAAATAGACGTCATTACAAATATTAGACATTAGTATTGATTTAGATTCGCACGCATTCGCTCTTATGGCCGCTCATTGGCTTCAGACAACCCAACAGTTCTTCGCCGATATATGAAATACGAAATACAACTCTTTATATTCTCCATCGCCTAAACTGTTAGCCTTGAACTTGAAAATCGTTGCTTCTTCTGTGCAAATGTTATAATGGCTCTGCTCTGCTCTGCTCTGCTCTTGGTAAATCCTATTGGCAATGCAGTGCCTCTATGCCAACACCAGAGCTTATTGTCGACAACGCATAACAACTCTCTCTCCCATTCTCTCTCCCATTCTCTCTCCCATTCTCTCTCTCTCTCTCAAACTTTTAAAATAAATTTGATTTCTTTTTGAAGTTAACAACCAATTCGTGCACAACTTCTTAGCAAAACTATTATTACATAAATAATGATTTAAAATAATAAAAACAATAATGTCTTTCGCCATAAGGAATAGATTCGTGTCTTCAGCTCTTCGGCCGACTCTTTGGCTAATCATTATATTTGTTATGTTTTGGTTTAATTAGTTTTTCCACTAATTATTGATAATTATGTTTAATGTTTATTCCGTTTCTCTTTCTTATTCTGATAATTAAGTATCAAATGATTGATTAAAAGCACAAATGGAAGAAATAAATATGTCTTTTGTCTTATCAGGATGTTCTTGGAAAGTTTTCCTCTGAAAAATTCTGGTATTAATTCTGTTTCCCGATCATATTCTTGCAACTCTCAAAACTCGCTGAAAACTTATGGAAAATTCCGTTTAAAGCGATTCTTGCAGATTATTAAGTAAACAGTAGTCACTTGTTTCTGAATAATTTCCACTTTTTGCATGTTGACACTCAAACTCAACCAACATATCTATTTTGATAACTATTCTAAAAACTCTTTCACTGTTTATATACTAATCATTAGTTTTTTCGCACTTTTCTTCGACTTATATATGAGTGAAGTGTTTTTTTGTGCCAATATATCGTATGATATGTTAATTAAAGTGCTGTTTCCCAGCAATAAATTTATTTGAATTTCTAATTTTTGACCTTAAATGCAATTTAACACGAATTGAATTTTCCAATTCTCAAAATATTTGCATAGTTTAGTTAAGTTTAGTTTAGTTTAGTTTAGTTTAGTTCAAACAAAACTAAGTCTATTGTGTCTTATATTCGGTAAATAAATATCGACTGGAATTCGCAATTCAAGGCCAGAGTTATATATACGGCAAGAATTGGCTCACAATTCGCTATAAGTGGCAGAATATAGAGATTTATTCGCCTACATTAGGGATGATAGGGTTGGCCAACACTTTCCCGCTTAGAGACACACATTTGGCAGATTCTGTTTATTCTGTTCACCCAAACACTTGAAGAAAACAATTTTTTAAACTCTAAAAGTTTCAATTCATAGAAAATGAGTCATTCATTGAGTATTCTTCTCGTATTCTGATATTTGAGTCCTGTTTCTAATCAATGATTACAGGAATATATCTTTACTTTTTCTCGATACTATTTAAAAGTAATTAGTCAAGTATTATATTTTTACTCGATTACAATCTTAATTACCTAGGCGATTTGCTGGCAATGCGCGCTATTTTATCTATGCAAATAACTTGGAAAAATCGACAAGTTCATTTAATTGGTTGAGAATGTGATAATGAATTCTAATTCAGTTTTAAACTGTTGCTCAATTGCAGGCATGACCAAGGTCCGACACCCTTAGGAGGGGGCCATAGTGTAGGAGGGGCCATGGTGCCTGATAATAAATTTTAAAACCTCCTCGAAATTATTGAGAGGCCTTGATACAAAAGTTTTGTCTCTAAGAGGCCTCTCTTTCGGACATCCTTGCCTAATTATCATATGATATATATAGAATTGATCTAGGGCCAACAGAAATTGATAATTTGTGACGAACTCATCAATTTATTCATACCTTCAATATAATTGAGTATAAATTAGTTCATTTGATTTCTGAGATAATCGTTGGGATAATTAGTGATAGTATTCATAGATATTCACTATTTGTTTGAGTAATTGGTTTCATACCATATATGGCCTCATAATTAATGACTGGATTTATATATGAAACAAATTCAGTGAGAAATTCAGTTTTATTTTCGAAAACTCTTTTAATGGTTTTTCTGGAATAAACTCAATTATTATCAAAAATTTTTAGTAAAAAAACATATTTTCATTATGATTAACATTTAAAATGTCTAAGGTAATTAATCGAGATTTAATAGGTTAGATCTGTTCCAAATTACAGTCTATAATCGGTTGGGGCAACTCCTAAAAGAGCAATTCCGGTTTATAGCAAGGGGCTTTGGCTGACACTTCATATACCACTTTATGCAATTAGAATAAAGCAAAACTTTATGAGCAAGGCAATTGCTTGGCATCGACCCATTCGTCTTAAAGGGGTTCGACTGTAATTCAATTGGAATCGAAAACTAAATAAATTCATTTCAATGTTAATTATTGCTGAATATATTCAGCCCTTTTTGGCGCCCAGTATTCTGCAATAAAATTTTGTTTTTATACCTATCGGTGGCCGACCCGTTCCCTGTCCTCTAATTCATTTCATATGACAGCCTTATCTCTCTATTGAACAGAAACTCCCCATGAGTTCCAACTATTCCTTTGTTCAAAAATGAATATCAATTGTCTGATACAAGAGATTAAAGTCTATGCATAAAGAATTGCGGAGAGAGAGAGAGAGAGAGAGAGAGAGAGAGAGAGTCGAAGTAAAAGTGAAAACTTGCAACTTTTTCTTGTTTCCAGTGAAATACTTAGCAATCATTTCAATTGCTATTATTATTGGTTATCAATAAAAAAAAGTATTCAATTTTACCTTTTCTTGAGTTAACTTATTATTAGTGCTTTGGTTTGATATATACGTCACTATAACAGCCATCTGTATAATAGCTGAACCAAATTGAAGGCCTGAATGTGTGTCTGGAGTGGTCTCAGTGTTTGACTCAATGTTCGAATTCAAGAACAAATGAAAATAAATGTCTGATTATTCTCTCAGAACAGACACACGAACCCAGTCTTCGTCTCTCATGAAATGCAATGATATTTGAATTTTTTCTTATTTCAATCCTTTCTTCAATTTGAAGCCAATGCTCAAAAAGCCTTGAGTTGTGAGTTGTCTGTGTTCTTGAGAACAGTCTTTCTTCTGCTGAACACCAATTTTGATCACAAAAACTACAAAAAATCGTCTTAAAGATAGGGTTTATGGAAAAAACTTGATTAGACATCAATAATGACTGACTCCGTCTATAATATTCAAAATTCTTGCTCTTTTTTGGGACCGATTGGTTAGAGACAGGGCTTCAGACATTTCATTGGCTTTTTTGGTTTCCTTTTTTATATTTCTTTCTTATTCGACGTTTTATTTTTGGTTTTGGTTTTTCTTGAATTTTGTTTTTCAATTCGTGAAGACTTTGATTATGTCTGTGAAGTGCTTTTCGCAGAAAAACGTCTTTCGAGTGAATAAATTCCTCTCTTCTTCACTGAAAAATAGACACAAAATTTCAATTTGTGTTTAATAATTGACAGACAATTAGGTTCTAAGTATAAAATCATTTTTTTCGTATCTCTTATCGTCTCCATTATAGCCATAAAATATTAAATAAAATATTTGCAGAAAAAAAATCCTTTTATTTGATTAAACATTTCGTTTAAATTAGTGTTCACTTCACTGAAAGGCATTTCATTTCAAATTAATTTCTAAAAATTTAATTTCATTTCAAACTTTTGGGAAAACGTTTTTTTTCTCAAACTTTCCTTCAATAACAGAATGATTAGAGAAATATGATTCTCAATAAAAACGATGAAAAGGAATATAATTAAACGGATTTTGATTCAAATTAATTGCTTTTTCTAAAGACATCCTCTTTGAGGGAAAAGGAATTCATTTGAAACGTATTAATCATTTGTCAAATATATTCATCAGAAGTAAGGCTAGAATTATGTGTTATCTTAACTGAAATATTTTTTTACCTTTTTTCACTTTACTTTTCAAATTGATGGGGGCCTAAATATGAGCAAGGAGGAACTCAGCACTCGGCTCCTGCCAAAATCTGGCCCAAAAAACAAAACAAGTATTGAATTTTAATGGAGAGGAGGGACATCCCCAACAGTTAATTAAAATGGCAGTCATTCAATGGGAAAAATCAACGATTTGCCGATTTGTCTATTTATTCGTCTAATTTCCCCTCAAAAACCTGTTTTGAAATCGAAATCGAGAATATCCCTGCAATTGTTGAGATTTGAAAATAGCCTAGCATCAACAATTTTGATTATTCATGTCTGATCACTATCAGTGATGAGTATGACTTTTCAAGTGGTTTTGCAAATTGAATAATTAGCGGCTCATTCTGAACGGCGTTGAGTGAGCTTGCTCATGCCTGGCATAACTGCCTTATATATCGTCTATTCATTGGAATACCTGTGCTGTGCCCAGAATTTTAAAATAACTTTACAAACGATTTCTTTGATTCCTCACTTTCGTTGGGGAATAGCCAAGTTTTGAGTACCTCAGTATTGAGCTAGGTGAAAATTTGCCAATAATCAGACAAAATGGCCTTTGAAGAGGAAAAAAAGGTAAATTACTTTTTTTCATTCACTTTGCTCATCATCAGCTAAGTGTCTGTGCAGTAAGTGCTGATCCCCACCTAAACTATATCCTTGGTTTATTCGATGTTTGAAAAGTGAATTTCATTAGCGAAGCAAAAGTCCTGAAATACCCATTCGTTGATAGATTAATGAAATTCAAAGTTAAAAAGTCCTTAGATTTACGTCGAAAGCGATTCTCGTTTATAACTGTTTTAAAGTTTACTCTCAAACGAGGAAAAGGAGTTTTGAAAGTATTTTTCCTAATGATAATAATATTTAGTTTTTTTTGCTTTCAATTATTGAATTGATTTTTGCTCTAAAAACTGAAATCCCGTCAAATGATGTCAAAAGTGTTAAGATTTGTTCAGAGGATAACATTTTGAGTGATACACTCCAGGAACAAATGAATACAATCGGAATCAATGAACAAATAATTCTTTTATTCCAAATTTCATGATTGTATTATCGCAGTCCTGATTATATGTCTTTGTTTTTCATATTCTAGCAATTTTTGTCTGTTTTATCAGTGGATGAATTGATAGTATTGTGAAAGTGCTTAATATAATAATATTGTGATTTCTCTCCAAAACGATTGCTCTGAATAATGGACTCGAAATCTAATGAAAAATTCAATCTATATGTGAGTCCTATCTATTACCCGATGAATAAATGGGTTATAACTTGTGTTGAAAAAGTTGATTGATATTCTATTGGACTCTTGGCTTGTTTGCCAACACCACTGCCAACAATGCTATCCTATGAGAGAGAAACCCATTGCTATCCCTTTCTGTAGAAAAAATGATAATTTGTTTTAATAAATGGCATTGAGTTTCAAAAGTACCAGAAGTTAATCATTAGATAATCGATTGGCTCAATGAATAGGTGTCTCATTACAGCCATTCTTTACAATCAGTTTGAGTACTGGTTTTCACTGAATTTACCTATTTTTTCAATTCCTCTATTGTTCGTCAGACCCATACTTCTTGCGATATACCCATTGTTTGTGTCACTTGAGATCCCATTGTTTGACAAAAACCCATTTGAAAATTGTTTTATTACTCTATTGAGTGTAAAATATTGATATATTTGTCATCTTATCAGTGGACAGAAGTGCACTAATTATGGTGATCTCCAGTGGGTGGCCTCTCAATTGAGTTATGTCATACATATTATGATAATTATCGAGTATATAAACCAAACAAAAGTTCTCATTCGAGTTATAATTTTTATTTTATTTGTTTTGTTTGTATCCGAGAAATAACTCAATTATGAGAAGTGTTTGGATTTGAAGAGTAAACGGAGGAAATGTTTGGCTGAGTCGACACCTGTATATCCATTAGGCGCTAATATGGTTGGCCTGTCCTCTCGTTTATTTGTCAATTAGAAGTTCTTTCGCCGGTCTTATCGTTGTTGTCATGTCTTCCCTATCACTTAATGGCAATCTTTATGGGATTCGACTCAAAAGCAAATGTTTTTTATTTGTTTTATTATTACATTTCTTTATATTAGTTTTCCTTTTATTTCTTTAACTTGTCTTACATTAAAACTAATTAAAAATTAATTATACTTTTTTTTGCTCTCTTTTTAGGCAATGGACTCCACTAATGGAGTGAACACATTCCTGGCCGGCAATTATGTCTGTCCGCCACCAGAAGTAGTCATCTTTGGAAACACCTGTCGATTGAGATGTAAAGGAATATCGAATAATATGTAATAAACCGCAAAATAATTAGTAAAATGTGAGGAACGCCTGACTCGACGGCAACAGTAAGTTATATGAAAGACTTGGGCCATAAAAAACACTTTCATTTTATTTTACTTTTTTGTGCGAAACAAAACCTTTTTTGTCAGCCGTTGTGTCAAACCTTTCATTCATTTGTTTTCATTATTGAAATTATTTTTTCGTCCAATCGATTAAAAGTAGTTATAATTAGACGCAAAGCCTATACCTTAATAATTAATTGAAAGGTTAAAAGGTGTGCCACTGTTGGAGAGGCGATGAGTAGTCTTCAATCGGGTACCACTCTGGGTTCACATTCGGCTAACGGTGCTCGCTTTCTGACCACCCAGGCTATCGATTCTGATAACTGTGAACACAGCTGGTGGTATCTCAGTTGAATCTACATCAAAAACTACCTGTGCCTCCAACAAAATCACACCGGGCAACTTTCACTGTCTCTCCCCTTTGCTCTCACTTTCACTATCTCTCCCATTCTCTCTCTGGTGACTCACTCTCCTCGATTGGCAGTCTATATAATGGGATCCACTTTTATATACCCTTCCTTTGAATCTAAGGCTTAGAAAAGTAGGCAAAAAATTGTTTTATTTTTGGCCCAAAGAATTGATTTGTGATGAGCTGTGCCTCTGCCGTAAGAAGCGGTCGCTATGGCAACAACAGAAGTTCGTCATCAGGCGAGAGCACAGCACAAGACTTTTGGTTGTCTTCGTTATCTGTTGCCTCTGTATAGCTATCTATTGAAAACTGTTTGACACTTCGCCACCAAAACTCCAGTATTTTATTACTTAATATTTATTTTTCAAACTTTTCGGTCATTCAATCAATCATTTGATGTGAAATCCAATACATTTTTGTTGTGTTTTGAAACCAATTTTAAGCTTTAAATGTGCGCTCATTTCCTCATTCATATCATTTCTATTATTATTACTATTCTTATGATTAATTGAATTCTAATCTGAAGTTCAAATCTATTCGTCCTTTCAATCGATTGGTGTGTTTCATATCTCCGATACCAATATGTGTTTATTTTCTCCTAAAACTGAAATTCTAGACTAAAAAACATTTTTCTTCGTAAAACTTCAAAAAAAGTAATCCAAACGAAAACTGATTGCAATCATGTCGATCGTCGGTATGGTATGTGTTGTCCCCTCGGTCTGGGCACAGACTGTGCCGTATTGTATGTCTCAAATTTCTGATTATTCATGACTTGTCTTCAGTGTAATTATTATTTTAGTATAAGTTTTGGTCATTTAATCCGCTTTTTTGTGACCAATTTGTCGTTTTGTTGTGTTTGAAGTTCAATGTTCTTCATTGCAATCATTTTTATGACAATTATTTTTATTGTTTAAACAATTTTTCAAACTTTTTCTCCCATTCGATGGCATTCTCTGCCAGTATTTGTCAAATACTTCATTCATATGAGTTGTGTTTGCGATCCGTTTTTCATTACGACTATCAATATATCGTTAAAATATATTTATTCCGACTCTCGTATGCCGACCCCCTCTTTCCTATTCTCCTGTGCTCTGAATGTAATTCAATTCCCGTCATCTTTGGCTCTAAAATATTAATTATATTTGGGATAAATTCAAACTTGATTTCAGTTTTAGTCCAACTCTCGATAGAGTCGATTGAATGAAAACTTTTGTCTCAATTCTGGTGTTTAGTGAACTGAAGTGAAAATTGTTTGAAAACCGTATTTACTCGAGTTTTTCAGTTTTGCAGGTTTTCCTTAAATAAATATAAATTCCTAACAGATATTGAATTTAATTATCAATTAATTCAATTTGCAAATTGTGTTAAACACTCGCCATATGGAAAGTGAAGACATTTTCATTAGTTGCCAATCGTTGGCGTAATTATGTGCAAAATGTCTGCAAACATGAGATATGGTAACAATTTTCACTTCCCTTTATGGCACTGACCGAGGATTAACTCCAAAGGCCGGTATTGTATTCCAGTGTCAGTGTTGGCCAGAATTGACTCTTTGTTTCATTCATTTGATCCTAATTTTGTTTCTTATTTTTTGTGATCAGATAACACATGAAATAAGTTGTCTCCGCTTTAGGTTTGTGAGCCATAAATAGTCCGGTGATTGGTCTTAACGCCTGACACCATCTCCAAAGCCATTTAACTTAATTACAATTTCATACGGTTTTGTTTGTCATTAATTATTTGCCTTCACTTTAACTCATCTGACATTTTAGACCTGATTTTTGACAAAACGTTTGCTTTGATTTCATTGAATTAATCGATTATTTTCTTAATTCAATCTTTTGTTTGGGAATCGCATCGAAAGTTTGCTTTTTGGGTGAAGGCCTCTGTTTTTATGCATTTGATTTGACGACAGACCTCTGCTCCTCCTCTTCCTCCTCGGCCTCAATTAGGAATTGAATGCCTGATTGATTTGAACTTGATTAATTTAGCACTGGTAACTTCGCTCCCAAAATTGCATTTTACACTTTGATTATGTTTTTTACACATTTTTCTGCTGTAAATGCATTTATTTGGAGCGCAATATACCAGTGATGATCGCATCGCACAACTCATAGACCAAGATTACATTTTTTTGCTTTTTTTAATTCAATTTTTTTGATTATATTCTGAATTTTAAATTACTTTTTGATTATTTTCATTCATTATATTTAAATAAATTTCAAAAATGTTGTCATTTTTTCTACAAAATTTAATTCAATTGCTATTTAAAACATTTTTTTAAATTCAATGAAATATTGATTTATTTCTTTACAAATCCAATAAAATATATATAAAATTACTTTTTGTTTAATGGAATTTATTTTGGTTTCAATTTTCAACATTTCGATGACATTAATAATGATTTGTTGTCTTTTGTCTAAAATGAGAATTCAATGCATTTGTTGATAACATTATCGCGAAGTTTGTCTCGGATTTGGTTTCATTACAAAGTTATGTCTAATTCTTGTGAAGGACTTCCAAGTTATAAATATTTAATAAATTATGTATTGGATTGTAATTCACAGAATTTGTGGGCATTTTGTTTGATATTCCAATTTATAGGTGTATTTCAATTTCAATTTCAAATGGAAACCACTCTATTCTGTGCGAAAAAGAGTCGTTTCATAACTATTTTTATTACCAAAAATCAAATATCAATTTCATTGATTTCGAGCAAAGTTTCGAAATATTCCGAAAATCGGTTTTTCTCCTCGTTTTGAAAGAGTATTTTTGGAACAGGTTTTCCGTTAAGCAAGATTATTTTAAAACTGTATACGTGTACAAACGTATAGTTTGTAACTACGTTGAAACTTCCTTGTTGATTCGTTTTCAATCGATAAGAATCTTGTTTTCGAAAGCGATTGAATGGTTACAAAAATAGACTTCAATCAACCTTGGCCAACTCAACTGAGTAAACGGAGTACCTGTGTCTGGCAGTGTGGTTAGCTTGGTTGTTTCAAAGAAAAACCAATTAAACAACCACTATCCGCAGTGCCCTGATACCGGTGCTCACTGTTCAACGGAATATATGTTTGATCATTCACCATGATCATTGATCAACTCTGTTTGCTTTGGCAAAGAAAAGCCACCATTTGCTAAGTGTTCCCAAAACGCCTACTCCTCTCTTCTCTCCAATAATACCAATGAATTATTCAATTAATTGCTCCTATTTTCCCATTTTAACCAAACTTATGATAATTCGCTTAAACGGACTCTAATTAATTCATTTTGTCTTTTATTTGAATTTCGGATTTACTCCTATTTGTTGTGTTTTTATCTTTTCCTCGAATTCATATTTTCTAATCAATTAATTTCGAGTTTTATTAGTTTTTAAATTATTTTGTTTTATATTATATTCACTTCTTTTCACAAAACTAAATATTAAATCAATTTTTACTCAATTAGTGATCAAACGATTGAACATTCGTTTAATGCGATCATAAAACTCATCAATAATTGGGAACTTGAATGGAATGGACTGTAGTGTGGAGTGGCGTTCAGTTATCGATGGCTTCGCCAATAGTTGTACGAAGGGATGGAGAGCGCACTTAGACCCCCCTCTGAATAATTTGTCGGAGATATGCCTCCCTTCTGAAGTGGAGTGCCTTGGTCATCACTGAATTAGGCGCTTGATGTCTACGCGTCATCATTTATTCATTTATTGACTAGAATTTATTTTATGATCTTGATAAAACACAATTAACTCTCAATATTAAAGATTATCAACACATTTTTTTATCTAAATGACCCATCTCATCTTTTATTCATTAATTCAATTTATTCAATCTGTTAATTAATAAAATTCAATCATTAAAATTTGATTTTCGAGAGAGAGAGAGAGAGAGAGAGAGAGAGAGAGAGAGAGAGAGATCTGATTGTATTTCAATTAAAAGTTTGTTTGAATTTCTTTATTTGTGAATCATTTTTGAAAATTAGACATTTAATGGAAACTCTTTTGTCTTGTGTTCCAAAACCACGACTCGAGAATCATATGAAGACTCTGGCGTTGGATCTGATTGTATGCCATATCTTTAAACCTGACCATCAGTGCCACCGACCAGAAGAGGAGACACAACTGAATGACTGTAACGCAGAGACGGAAGTCATTCGCAATCTTTGTTTGTTTGTTGTCTACCATAAGAAAGAGTTGCCTCCAGTTCTGTGGAGTGACCGCTGCTCTGACAGCGCTGTCAATGACCAGAATCAGAAATCGGAGAACAAATGCGGAAACGAATACCATTAGTCCGCTGTAAGACATTTTGATGGCCGAAACTGCGCCCAACAGATGAACCACTGATAGGACGAGAATAATAACTAAAAGCAGTTCATCGCTCAGACCATCGGCTCTGTAAGCGATTCGGGCGTAGGAACAGACTTCTAGACAGTCCCCATAAGCGAGCAATTGTCTGATACCTTGAAAGCCAGCGAACGATAGAGTAGTGGCTGTCATCACATTCAATGTGGAAAACAAAATGACTGATCCTTTGATTGACATCTTTTTCTTTTGGTTCAATTGATTCGATAATAAGTGACAATAATTTTGATTTCAAATTTCGGTTTTTGTAAATGTTTTCAATTAAAGGAAATAATCGCGAGATTTATGAAAGAGGTTTCAAATGTATATAAATTGACAAAAAATGTACTTAAAATAGAAAGAAGATTAGGAAATTGTGGCCAGGACATATCACTATTTTACCCTCTAACCTTGTTCACCTTACAGCAGACATGGCCAAGCTCATCGACATCAGGGCGCATATTAGAGCGAGTCTAAGCTTTTCATCGGAACAAATTTCAGCAGGGATAATAGGGGATTTAAATTTTCACCTAAATTCCATTTTTTGTCATCTCAGTGGGTTTTCCGAGCTATACCCCCTTGGTTATGCCTGGTTTACAGGTCTCCAACGTTTAAACCGATTATACTTAAGACAAGAAATGACATCAAGTATTAGAATATCGTCTTTATGTTGCAAAATATAGGGTTAACTTAAGATAACTTATATATAATTCTTGTTCACTATTCTGTTCATTTCCCTAGACTTGGATCATACATCAGGAGAGTATAAAAGAAGATAGATCAGGCTCAAATAGATAAAGATAAATAAGGCAACTTTTTAAAAAATATTAATAATAAAATAATCTGCTCTAGCTCCAATGCGCATCTTCGCCTACACCTAGCTCATGGCGTGATATTTTATTTACCACAAAGAATGAGGAGATACTCTTGGTCCACCTGAATTTCTAAACGTTACTAGGTTTAACTGTATTTCAAAAGTTATGTTGAATGTTAAACATGGCATCAGATGTCACTCCACTCTGCGCTGAGTTGAGCCAAGAGCCAAAAGATGGGAAGAATCTGCGCTAAGTTCGGATCTGCGCCAAAATACCGATCGATAGTGCAGTACATTATTCTTCAGATATTTTGTTGTTATGTTTGGAGTATTTTTACCCATCGAGTCATTCGTCTTTGTGGTCGGTTGTGGGCTCTTCAGCTCATTCTTCGAGGTAATTATCACATTTGACCCGTCTCCTCTCATTTGTTTTAACCCGATTCTTGGGATAATAATAATAACAATAGTAATAACAATAGAATTTATTTGTGACCAATTGGTTTATGCCGTTCCCACTCCACCCCTAAATCCCTAATCCCTTAAATGATAACACTTTGAAAACGGGAAAAATATTTTAATGAATTTTATGTAATCTTTTCCCAGAATTTCTACTTTCGAGTGATTGCAACGAATGAAGACTACAAGCGATTAGGCGATGGTATGTCTCAAACATCCAATTATTTTCATTTCATTTATCGTTTTTATCGCATTTTTAACTGAAATCCATTTGGCTTTTGTGTCGAGTCATTTGTGTACATCACTGTTGAGCCTCTTTTTTGAGTGAGCATGCTACATTCTTTGATAATCTCTAATCGGGCAAAATTATTGGCTTATTTTCGCCTAATGTGTCAAAATTGAGTTAAATTATAGTCAATGATAGATAAATATTCCAATTGCTCGTTTAAAGATGATCTAGGAGAATTATTGGGTGATAATCGAAAGTCAGATCCAGTCTATGAATCAGTGATAGTCTATAAACGGATCCAACAAATTGTTTACATAGACTTCTGTTGAAAAATTTCCAAATTGTGATCCACTTATGAATTATTTTTAATTTCAAAGACGTTTTCAGTAGTTTTCAGTTGCGTTTGGTTGCGATCTCTGAGCAAATGCTCTCAAAATAGATGTCTTTTTGAAACGATTCCAATGTTTTTCTCATCAAAGCATTCATTAAGTATTGCAATAAACATGACTAAGAATTCGACACAATTATAATGACACCGAAAATCTTTGGAAAATTTATTCATTTGATTAATAAGTGTTTTATATAACTTTAATAAGTTATGAATTGTTTGCTATAAATGAGTCACAGATTTTATTCCGTTGTTTTGTGCGTAAATCTAATGAATTGTGTCGAATGAGAAACAAAACTGATGTCAACCTATGGGTAGAGAACACGGTTTCGCTATTAATGAACTTCTCTTCACTAATAACTAAATCTATGTTCAAAACACATAAACGAAAACCAAAGTCAACAAAAGCTAACTCTAATTCGCCATCAATTAGGTCACCAGCTTTTCCCCCCAATGCTCTTGTTTATCACTACTCTCCTCTCGCCTCAATAAGTGATCATGGCACCTTTTTACTAAATACAAACCATGGGTTGTTTTCAAACTTATCTTTAATTTATTTTTTTTAAGAATTATTAACTTAAAGTAATTTTAGTTAATTTAATTAAATTTTGAATTACCAATAGTTATGTTATCTAGCTTGTTTTCTGTTATCTCTCTGTTTGAGTTGTCGATCAAATAAGATTAGATTAATTATAAATATATTAATTTATATCATATTTGATATTAAATTTGATTCTATGGTATTCCCAGATCAGTGGTAACTCTGGAAATGTTTGATTAAATTGATTGCCAATGAATTTCAATTATTGGTAGAGCGGGGGTCGGGACTAATCATGAATTAGGCAATCATTTTGCGAAATATATATTACATTTTGTTCGGATTCACTTCAAATTAAATACTTATTTGTGTTTAAGCCTTGAAATAAATGGTTATTCTCTGGAAACTAATTCTGAGCCAAACTATACTCTGATAGGAATTGAGATTAAATGAGATTTTGTTTTATTTTTATTATATTTTTTGTGAATTTTACGTTTGAATGAAAACAAAAGCAATTTTTGTGATAATCGATGCAAAAGATGAAGTTTTTGAATAATGTTTTGTCTTTTTATCGCTGTTTACATATCTTCTGTATCTTCTGATGTGGACTTCCTCTGCAATTCTTCAAAGACTGAAATCTCCTAATTTATGACAAAGTCTGACTCAAATCCAATAAAAGTTTTACTGAAGTTTTCCAGACCTGAAGACTGACTTCAAGGATAATCTTTCTGAAAATGCTTCGATTTTTCTCTCCAGTTATGAGTAATTATTTTAATTTTCATCTTTTTGTTGCCATTTGTTGATCCCTTAGATATAAGACAACAAGAATTACCATTCAATTGCAAGATTTGATTAACTGTTAATTTATTAATTATTTCTATTACCTGTCTTATGTGAAATTATGACAAACTATTAATTGTCGTTTCAATGCAGTCGCTCTCTCTCTCTCTCTCTCTCTCTCTCTCTCTCTCTCTCTCTCTCTCCCCGACTATTGAAAGTCATCAATAAATTGATATTTTTATTCATGTTTTGTGTGGAAAACTTGTTCTGAGCGCACAGAATGAATTGACTGAACAAAAAGCGGAGGATTAACAGTAGTGCCCCTGAAAAGCAATTTGTAAAAAGTGGTTAAAAAATAGAATCAAAAACACTTTAAATTGAAATTTTTAATCATTTAATTAGGAAAAGCTTACAAATTATGTTTGGGTTAAATTAATCAAGTTCGGAAGCTGTCCACCACCAAGGTTATGTCGTGACTTAGGCACATAACAAAAGTTGTTATCTATTCTGAGAACTATTGATGCAAGGGCAGTTTTCAAATAATATTTTTGACTCAATTTACATACTTTTTCCCAATATTTGTTAGAAATGTATTCTTTGGGAATAAAAATTCCATATTTATAAGCATTTGACTAATAATGTTGAGCAAGTTCAAATAAATTTCATTGAATTATCGCAAAGCAAACATATTGGTCAAGTTATACATGTATATGACCCTGGCATTCAGAAAACCAGGATTCGATTTATGAGTTTGGCCTCAAATTTTACCGAAAAATCGATCGGATTTTTATTGTTATACATTATTTTGAAAAATAGTGGAAAAGATCCAAATTTATTACTGAATTCACAAAATATTTCCATCTTTTTGAATATTGATTTACTTCTTTGACTCCTTGGAGTGGAAACAATGTTCACTCGATTTGAGAGATCAGACAATTTATTGGATAACTGTTTGTATGGCAACAGATCTAATGTGAATTGTTTTTCCCACCAAAGAAATTATTATTCCCTTTATTCTGATTTGATTCCTATTTGTGAATCGTCTGCTTAAGTGATCTGTTTTTGTCTGATAAGTGTTTTCAATATCTGCACATTCTTTATACCCTAGGCTTAAATTTCACCGATTTTGGCAAACATTAGACTCTGTTTTGTTTCAGATCGAAGTCATAACAAACTTATTATTGGATTTATTTAACGACAAAAACATTCTTTGCTTTCAAACCCTTTCAGATTCATATCGGATGTCATTTATTGATAAAAGTATTGAAATTCAATTATTTTTATTGCTTTAAAAGGAGAGTAAAGTATTTTTCTCCAAATTTTTTAATTATTCAGAAAAGTTATCCGAATAAATAAAATACTGTTTTGTATTCGCAACACATTATTATTCATATTTAAAGTCATTATTCAAGCTATCGATTCAATGACTTTTATTGCAAGTTATTGCAGGTTATGATCGGAACCCCTATTCAATAATCACTGGATAATGAATAAAAAACACATTTGTTGTGATCCTTACTCGCACTGCCGGGTGTGGTCTCCACAACCAAGAGCTCTCTTCTCGGAGCCATTATTTTTTAATTTATTGCTTAAGAAAAGAGGAAAATTTGATCCTATTTTAGACACGAGTCTAAGACTCAAAGCTCCTGATATTTTTAGTTTAAATTTATGCATAAAAGGAAAATCTGAACGAAATTTGTTTATTTGCTGATTGGCTGATAACTAATAATGAATTGAATTCATATTTCATTACTATCCGGAGTAAATCCAAACCAATGCAAAAGAATAAATGAATTTTAATCTCTCATTCACTGAGTTTGTTGTTTCTGAGGATGTTTTCAGACTCTGATTACAGTCAAAAACGTATTTAAGAATTACGATATGTTTCGGAACTTTTATCCAATGAGTGACCAATTCTTGGAAAAAGGGATTCAAATATCCTTCGCTATAATCAGTGGTGTTGTGGTTATGACTTATAGTTGCAGTTTTTGTTCCCCTATTTTCTGCTCCCAAACGAAAAACTAATGTTTTTTAATGTGATTTGTGTAGCAATGGTTTGACTCTTCCTTTCGAAGGATTTTTTCGTATAAAAGGAAAACAAAACTACCGATCAGTAGTTAGTTTGCCGTCTATTCATTTAGTTGGAAAAAGGCTGTCCTATCGATAACTGTGCTCTCTCTGCGTAAAATCGTATTAACCTCACTGACAAACCTTTGCCAGTACTCTATGAGACATCCAATTGAAGGGGACATTGACTGAGACTCACTCAGCAATCAATTAATAGAGTATTTTAGTAAAAATTTCTCTGAAAACAAGTGTTTATTCACATTTCATCTGCGCTTTGATAGCGATGTGAATCGTTTGACTTCAAGTTTGTGGAAAATCATACAAAAAGCACAGAATGAGCTTTAATTCCGTGTTTGTAAAGTTTCACATAATTACCGACTTTTGTATTGAATATTTTTCATCCATTAATTTGTAGACTTTTTTTAGTCATTACCAGTGTTTGAATACAAGTGTTTGCTTCTCAACGAAAATCTCTCTAAATATCTATTTAACTATCATTTTCAAGAGTAATTTGAATCTTGGAATTCAATATTAAGAATATTTGATATATTGTGAGATAACGAATCAAATAATGAGCTCTTGTGTCGTGAAAATGTCTGAATCAAAGACTAAACTTTTAATATCATTGAAGTCATCGGAGAGATCCACTTCAATAACATCTATTATTTTCAATCGAAATGCAATTCAGTTAACTATTCTGAGCTTAAGTCCGGTCGACGTCTTTCTCAGAGGATTCTGGCGGTCAGTGCCCACAATGAATACAATGGCTCTCAAAGTATGATTGAACCAATTATTGTCTCAATTTTATCTCTTTTATACATAAATTATTTCTTTCTTCTTATAATTAAAATCGTATTGAAATTTATGGAAACAATCCAGGTTAAACCAAAACAAATCTCGTATTGACTGCTTTTGTCAAAAATGACGATTCTTATGATTTATTCAAATGACGGCTAATTTTTTCGCTTTCTATTCAATCGATTGAAATCGTAATCATATCATAAATCTTATGCAGT
>JAQGBD010000111.1:0-48171 GCA_034698165.1 Punctoribates punctum
TTCTGATCTTATTATCAAATGCTGGAAAAGTTGTTATATTAAACACTTTTAATGTTTTCTGTTTCTGTCCACTCATTTCTTAGGATTACTAATGAAAGTATTAGAATTAATCCACCAAATATGTCCAAGTTTATAATTCTACATAAATTCTTATTCAGAGCTAAAAATAAAATAATAATAAAGAGAGAAAATGTATTGTTTTGAGAAAAGAGCTTTGATTTGAAGATGGAATCGAGTCATGAATTAAGAAGTGGATTAAGTCAACAGAATTTGACCCAATTGTCAAAAATATTTTCTCAATCGTCAGAAGACATGTATTCCTTTAAATCAGATTTTGTAAAACATTATATATATCAGTGATTTAATTGAGAAAAGATTGAGATTAAGATAATTTGAAGTCTAATTGAGACGAATCCTAGTACTTTATCATTTAAAATGAACTTGTAATAAATCTCGAAAAATTATTCACTTCGAGTAAGCTTTAAATTATCAAATCTGGTATTTAAGGCCTTTTTATTGCATTTTTCCTCAATATTAATATAGTATTTAATCGTTTATTTAATTACTCCAA
Organism: Punctoribates punctum; assembly: GCA_034698165.1. Classification (NCBI taxonomy): domain Eukaryota; kingdom Metazoa; phylum Arthropoda; class Arachnida; order Sarcoptiformes; family Punctoribatidae; genus Punctoribates; species Punctoribates punctum. The sequence continues at coordinate 572 of JAQGBD010000111.1, forward strand.
CATTTATTACATAATTTTCAATTATAATTGAGATTTACAGCTAGCAATTGATCAAAGTATCACCTTGAAAATTAACATCTATTTTAGGTTGATAATATGGAAACTTCATGATTATCAGTGTCATCCTTACACACATCAAATATAGTTATTTTTGCAACTTTTTGTTTGACTTATTCGGAGCTAATATTTGCGATCAATTCGAGTAAATATAATAATGGTTTCAAAATTGGGACAAATCTTAAAAAACACGTTCGAGAAAACAAAATCAGATTTAAGTCTATTGTTATTCAATGGAAAAACACATTCAGAGGCACTCAATTGACTCCTAAGAAATGAATAAGTGTAACATGGTCAATATTCAATTTGAATTGTACATTAAACTTTTGTAATTGCGTTTTGATCAAAAAACACCCAATCAATTATCTTTTTTTCATAATGTTGACCTTGACAATTCTGAATCTCTCGTTGAAATTATTGAACTTGATTTTTGATTAAGGTGTTTGAAACAGGATCGAGGTTGTCCTCAACAGAGAAATGAACTGCAATTTATAACACTTTAAAAATGCATTTATGGACTCATTAGTTGACTAAATGATGAATCGATTAAAATATTTTTCGGAATATTTTTTAAAAATAATGGAAACCCAGAGAAAAGTGAATGAGAGGTAAAACAAAAGTGGAAACACATGAAACACATTTTAGGAAGTGTTTGACATAAACTAGACATTGATTTGAGACTAAAAGTTTGATTCAAATAAATTAGTCGACAAATGGATTGGCATTTGTGGCGATAAATAAACGTTTCATTAATTATTAGATTTGATGTAACGAAAGGTTCAGACGAATTGTTATTTAGTTTAAAAGGTGGGTTTTATCTTGAATTTTGAACTCTTGGAAACACCTTCTTTTTATTGAAGTTCTTCATAAGTGTGACCTCTTTCCACATCAGTCCAATTCATTTCTTCTTAAAGTGTTGTTTTTGTTTGGGCTCTAAAACAGGTGTGAAGTGAGAGATATAGTCAACGAAAAGAACCGAAGACTGAGTGATAATCGGAGCCAAGTATTAAAGAAATCAATGAAAAAGTGTTTTACAAGTTTTCTTATATTTTATGCAATCAATCGCCAAAACTTTTATTTGTCCGCATTTTAAACGCATTTAAATATGAATTTTACTTTTGTTGTGAATTTTAATTCAATTTTAATAAATATATTGAAAGTCGTGTTTTATATACATTTATGTCACTCTCAAGAAATGGATGTCTATTACGAGACCCACAAGTCTTTAATGATTGGTAAAAGTTTAATGAGAGGAAAGTTTACTGAAGTTTATTTGCGTTAATAGAGAACAACCTGAAGGATCAGTTGCCTCACAGCGAAGACGGCATTTCTTTCAACAGCTACGGACTCGAGTCGATGCCTCTCGAAATCATTTTACATATGGATAAGACTATGGCTCTCTTGGAGTTCGACAGCTCCGGCAAAGTGCTTGAAAAGTGCCAATTATTTGATTTGGAGAAAGAGTCAGACAGAGCCGACTCCACCGCCTCTATCAATGGTCTTCCAGTCATTACATCTGACTTTAAGACAATGCAGGAGGCGATTAACAAATGCACAGAATTGACTGAAAAGTTATCTCCCATTTCAACTCAGGACCAGAGCTCAGCAAACATAACAACCGACTCATCCATTTCACTGTTTTCTCTTTGGCGCGGATTAATACCCGGCACTAAAGTAAGGGTCGTTTACTTTCTTCAATTGTTTTCTCTATTTTTGTCAAACAATTGATTTAATCGATTGATTGGAAATCTCATCAAAATTTGTTTGAATTACATTTGGATGACATAGGGATTGATCTCTAAGTAAATACCTCTAAATTACCTGAAATTTACTCAAACCAACGCTAAATAGGATTACAAAATGTGATACTTTTCGCGACTCATACGGTATGAGTCATACCTGTCGTCCCTATAATTGTTAGTATTTTTGTCTAAATTAATTTTATTCTGAATTTTGTTCAAAACTTTTCGAAATTGCATTTCTTTTCAAATTACTTGGATTTGAGAATAAAATGAATTTGAAAGCAGACCATAGCACAGGATAATGCTTTAGGAACTTCAGACGACTTTTTTCTTCTTTCTTCAAAAGTCATTCATTCGTTGAATGCAAAATTGATTAAACTTTTTTCACACAAAAACCAAGTCTTTAGACAACAATAGGAAAAATGTATTATTTGTTGTTAAAAGGGAGCAAATGTGGAGCGGAACCAATTCAATGATATATTTTGTTTGTTTCAAAAACTATATGAATCACATCCGAAACCATTATTTCGTTGCTTTACTGTCGAACTCAACACTAAAAACATTTTCTGTTTACTAAACCTTCAAATTATTGCTAATTAACAAAATCCATGCATTTTTGTCATCAACTAATTCGGTTGATCTAAATAAGTTAAGCCGAACAAACAAACAAGAACAAATAAATATTGTTTTTCAGCAAATAGAAACCAATATTGGAAAAAAACAAAATAACCTCTTTTATTATGCTTTAAAATTGACCATAATTTGTATTCAATAATTTTCTTGAAAAAGTTATTGGGTGAATCACAGATGCAAAAGAGAAAAGATAGATAACAGGATCATTTTTCAAAATAATCTGACTCATTCAAAACGAACTGAATTTCCATAATTTTGAATAAAATAATTATTTTATGCAAATAGTGGTGCGGTTTAGGCGATACGGCCAATACATATGATGACCTTGGTCCCAAAAAGGATATTGATCTTTGTTGTAGAGCCCACGATCACTGTCCCATACGACTGAAGGTAAGTTTGGCGATGAATCAGAGGTACCTAAAAGTAAAGGTCATTTTGCCAGACGACTAAAACCTGATTTTTGTCGTCACTTTCGACCAGAGGTTTGACCCAATTGTGTGACCTCTGATTCCAATGGTCTTCAACTCCTTTAATTGTTTTGCATTTCAGGCGCTAAGGTTTGGTTACGGACTCATAAATCTATCGCTTTATACTAAGTTTGTATTGTTTTTACTTTTAAGTCAATTATAATTTATAAAGTCTAACGGTTTGGTCTGTTTTGGTGTCTGTGCTCTCTTTGGCTGCACTGTAGGTCTCACTGTGAATGTGATGAGGATTTCCTAAAGTGTTTGAAGCGATCCTCGAGCTCTTACGCCTCAATGTTAGGCAATTTTTATTTCAATGTCTTAAAGGTTCAGTGCATTAAAGAGGAGAGACCTGTCCTCTGTGTCGAAATCAGGTTTGAATCAATTAATTATGGATTTAAAAACATTTGAATTATTTTCAAACTATTTATTAATTGCACAGAAGGAACAGCAATGGAAAAGAAGAGTGCGCTCGTTATGAAGTGTCAAATGATGCCAAGATGAAGTTCGTGACTCCAGAATTCCAGTTTTAACCGCAATTCAATTTAGAGTTAAATTTGATTTTAAATCAAATTTAAAAATAGTTTTAATGCTTTTATTGTATTATATATTCGAAGCTTCGAATCCAAAACAACTTTTGTACAAATTTTCAAATTTGTTTTATATCTGTTTAGTTGTTATAATATTTCAATAAATTGTAAATTTGTTATATAATAGCGAATAAACTGTTGCTCTCTTTGTTTCACAACTTTCTCAGCGATAATACTTCTCTTCAGTCGATTGTTTGATCAGTTGTTACATAACTTTTAATATGAGTTTAGATCTAATGAACATTTTTTCCTTTTATTGTTTCATTGGTTCGGATTAAATGGTGTTTACCACCAATGCTTGCAACCGAAGAATGTGCAGAATTAGCACTTTTGTCACATCCAAGAGATTAGTCCTGAACTTCATTTCATACTATTTATTAAACTTATCTTTTCTTCTATTTATCCTTTTGTTTCCGCTTTTCAAACATTAGATAATTATTAAAGGCTTCGTCTAAAAGAGCAACAATTTTGCCACTCTTTTGTTTAAATGATCTAGATTCCAGAATATTATGCGCTTATATCCTGAGTCAATTAGCTCTCTAACGAAAGATTTTTCTTTTTATCATTTAATACCTTTTATAGAATTGTTTTAATAGTTTTCATTTATTTATCCATTTCTTGTAATTAGAGTTCGGATACTAATGAAAAAAAAGTAAAACAAATACTTTGTTTCGAAATAAGTGATTAAAAGTTTGTATTTGTTATCGAAATATAGACTATTTTATTGTCAAACTTCAAATTCAATGATAAACAGGAAAATAATAACACAATTTGAGTCAAATATTTCGAAATCCAATCAAATAAGTGAAACAGATTTCTATCATTTGATAGTAAAAACTTAAGACATCTTAAAAACAATTTATATTTAGAAATCATAATAAGAGTTGGAATTCATAGGAAATGACTCTCAACTCGAATACATTTATAAACTTCAGATCAAAAATGTTATGCAATTGTTGTCAAACGGATGGGAATTCAATGTAATACTGTTCTAAGGGTTTACTTTTGAATAAAACAAAAGCATACAATCACTCAGAAGACGAGCAAATGAAAGGACAGTCCATACATCACTCCAATAGATTTACTTCAATTTTAATTCATAATTCTTAAAATCAAATAAAATCATAGAAACGGCGGAAAAATTAATGGATGACTGAAAATATCTATAAAATGATTAAATGCTATTAAAATTAGTTAAATTGCTATTCAATTAGGTATTGGAAAATAAATCAAATAATTGTATAATAAGTGGAATATATGCGACCATTGAATGATTACAACAGTTATTACGAGAGTTCAAAACGTTAACAAACATTAAAATCTCATTTCTATTAATTTTAATAAATATATTAACAAATTATATCAGAGATAACACATCCCATGATTTACCCCTATTTTTGGTAAAATTCAACACAAGTTCTATAAATAACAGGTCTGTCCAAGTTTTTGGCCAATTTTACTCGATATATCCGAAAGAAGATGATCAGATGATCTTGCTCATCTCTGATTCATAAGTAAATAAACGAAACTCAAATAAATTGATTTAAAAAATTAAAACACTTTTGAAACTTTGAAAGAATTCACTGAATTGTCTAAAAAATGACAATTTGTGGAGAAATCAGAAGAATTAGAATCAATTTAAAAAATAAAATCTAAGAAATCGAATGACTAGAAGAAGAAGAGTTGTTATGGTTCACAGAATTATTGATTTTTGACATTTTGCTGTTAGAAGTGGTGTTCCAATCACTCTTTGAGGACAAGTTATACATAGAAAATGACGGATCTTTTGTCACTTCTTTAACAATCTTCAGAGATTTGGGTAATTTTGGAGCAAATTCTTTGCCCCTTAATGTGGTGTAAGCCTCGAGAAGTATAAGTCCTTCACATCTGTCATTACAGGGATTCTTATAGATATCCATTTGAAAATATATATCGTCCCACAGAAAACATCTCCGAGTTTTGTAGACAGTGAGGTGTGTGTCGTCGCGTTGGGCCAACATATTTACATAATCCCTGTGTGTTATCTGACGCCGCAATTCCACCGATTGGTCTCCGGTATCGCTTCTGCGGACTGTGTGCTGATAACTCCAATTGCCTGCAATTCAATCAAACAATAATACAAAACACAAAACAGTTGACGGAATACCGTTTTGTCCGCGTTTTCGAAGACGTGACTGAATTTTAGGATTAGAAGAGGTCAGGTAGTCGTGAACCACTTCAAAGTCTTGAAAGGGAGGGAAAGCACTTTCCGGGGGCAATGACTCGACCAAAAACTTGATTTTGCGACTGGAAGAGGCCAATCGGTCGCCCGCATCGATTCCAATCCGACGGCACACACTCGCAATCATTCGCTTCAATTTTGCGTCGAAATCAGTTGAGTTATCGATGACATCGATATAGGGGTGTCCGACCCAGGCTTCAATGGTAGCCTTGTCCAGCTGTCGGGCCAATTCCAGGCCTTCTGTACGGGTCGGGTTGTCTTCAATGTTATAATAGGGTTCAGCGCCGTTGGCCGCAGTTATCAAATGAATCACTTGATTGTATCGGTTGTCCCGCAATTCGACGGCATTCCAACAGTTCTGTTTCATGAGTCGTTCCCACGAGTCCTTAGCCATGTACGCGGTGGCGTCCATCACTCCTCGATCGCAAATCACCAGACAATTGGTTTTATTGGATTCGGCCAAATCAAAAAATGTAGCCTCAGTTGCGATCATCACTTTTATCAGATTCTCCTGAAACCTGTCGGCCTCTTCAGGGCTCAGATCAGGAAAGCGAACGCCACCACTGATCACAAAACAATTTTATTTAAGTATTTATTTGGTTTCGTTTGAAAGATAATGGAAGACAAGAGTCAATCACTACCTGAATAACGTGGTCGCTGTCTCTGGAACGCGATAAACCTGCAAATTAGGTAAACCAATGGGTAAACACACTTTCATTTATCGCATGTTTTCTAACTTATCGGAAAAGATGTTTGAAAATAAGAATTCCGTATTTGAAGTCAAATATAATTTACGATATAATATAAGTTCAATATTTGCCTCAATTTATGAACAATAATAGAGTCCAACAAATTAGACAAATATTTGTTGAAATTTAAATAATTTTTTCAATAAATCCAATTCAATAAAGAGCTAAACGACAGAAAAATATCTATTTATTCATATTTTTAATTAAAAATTCATATATTCTAATACTGATATTAAAATATTTCTTCCCTTATAATAAGCTTATAGAGATGAGCTTGATCAATCTAATATAAAAATACTTTTGGTATTTTATCCAATAATATTAAAATTCAGTTTTAAAAATGATTTAAATGTTTTGATTGTTTTAAATTTGAAATAATTAGTTAAATTAAAATCAATATAAACTGAATATAATTTAATGTGAAAATCGATCAATAATTTGAGACATTGAATTGTATTTGTGGAGAGACAGGTCATATCCAGTCTCTAATTTGATATATGAGAGGACAAAATTTGAAACCAAGAGCAGATATTTTCACAAATCAATGTATAACCACTTTAGAGAGAAGTCAGGGATTCCCAAATGTTTGGCGTAAAGAAGAGTCAGTTTAAGAACTTTTCTGACAATATTTTAGACCATTTAATGCTTAGATTTTTTTAAAAAAGGAAAAGTTTTGACTCCGAAAAGACTCCGAAAAGTTTCCAAAACTTAAATAAGTGATAATTATTTGAATCACGTTTTCAATCGTCATTTTTAATTGAATTATAATTATGTTGGAAATCATGCGTTCGTTTCAAACATTAATTGCAAGACTTCTTTCAAACACTTTTTAGATGACTGAGAGATAAAACTTTTTATTTATTAATCGAATAAAATAAAAAATAAAATAAATCTAATGATCAAAAAATTCAAATAAATTCCTTGAATTACTTGATTTGATATATAGTCGAGGGCTCTAAATGGCCGACAATAATGAGACAAACAGTTTCCAAAGCATACAACTTATTGGTCCACTCAAGTGGTAAATGTGCAAGATCATTTTCACGCCAATAATGTGGGCGTATATCACATCAATTAAATCTTTTTATATTCTGACACATTTCGACCTCATTTTGCTTTTTCAAAAAGTATCATGTTTGAAATTATTTTACAAATAAACACATACAGCAAAGGGAGAAGGATTATCTTGATCAAATTTAAAATATTTTGATATCTACTTACTTTCCAACCCATATTTTCAAAGAAAGTGCAGAGCCGGGCCTGTCCTGTCGTCTTTCCACTGCACGGACCTGTGTATCAAACAGATAATTTAATAATTTCTAACCATGATACATCACAAATATTTTGATCAATGATAATTGACAATGATCACTGACAATGACCATGCTAATTTACATTTAATTATACGACATTTTCTTAGCTCAGGGTTTAGTGATTAATAAAAAAAGCGAATTTCAGTTCAAATCAAATGACATTAAAAAAGAAATAATTATTAGAAAAAATTCATTCAAAGCATTAGATTTGAGTTTTGATTAATTGCTTATAATTTGATTGTATTTCATATTGAAAGCAAAATCTGAAGAATTGATAAAATGATAAGTTTTTGAAGAATTGGTTTAAAAATCAATGAAAAGATGGAATAAAAACAAATGTCTAATCGATACAAACCTCCGGTAAGAACCAATTTGTAGACTATTCTGTCCTTCTTTTCCTGGTCGGGACTCATCTCTTGTTCTTCACTTCAGTTGAAACACGATTTAAAACAATTAACAAAATTTGAGTAAAACTATTGAAATCAAAGACCAATATTTGAGTCAATGATTTGGATTAATACTGGATTTGTGTCCAAATAGACAAACGAGTGAACAGTCATTAAAGAAAATAATTTTGATTAACAATCGTTTTGTTTCTCAATCAAAGCTATTAATAAAATGTTAAATGTTTTACATTAATGTCTAAATGTGTTTAGTATTGAACGCCATGTGATTGGCTTAACATTGAATGCAATGAAAACATCTCTAAACCGAAATACTGTTCGTTCTGTTCGTCAGAATCAGTGCTCAGACAGGAATTGGATCACAAAATGTGAACAAATTCTATGATTCAATGATTGGCCACAACTTCTCTCTATTATGAGCACAGAATAAGAGCTTATATTCGTTATATAGCATTGAGTCCAATACTCACCACTTATTATATTTTATAACAGTTATAACTTATTAAACATAGAATCCGAGCACAACTCCATCTCTGGGCAGACATCGATAGACATCGATAGACATGGTTTGAAATACTGTGAAGAACTGCAATGTTTTGTCACGTGTTCTCACGGGTTGTCACGTGTTTTCGCTTTTAATTATTCAATAATTTTGTGTTTCTTTTAATCCCTTTAATCGTAAAATGAATACAAATAACGATAATATAAAAGAAGAAAAAATCATTCTTTTCAGTGAACTCCGCGATGCCCTCATTGGACCAAATAAGAGGAAAAGAGACAATTTACTGGTTCCGGTCACTTTGGGCGGACAGACCATCAAAACAAATGAGGAACGGATGGTGGAGAAGGCATTCGAGAGCTGCGCCTTCAAGACAGGTCTCAGTTGTGTTATGGGTTTCGGTTTAGGCGCAGCCATTGGTCTCTTCTCTGCCAGTGTGGGACCCGAAGTGGCCGCTCCTGAGAACCAAACCATTAAACAAGTGCTCAAAGATATGAAACTAAAGACGATGTCTTACGCCAAGAACTTCGCCATTTTGGGCGCTATGTTTGCAGCCATTGAGTGCACCATTGAATCGGTATTTACTTATTTGCAAATTTGAAAGACTTGATTGAATTGGGGGTTCCCTACAGCACAGGGGAAAGACTGATTGGAAGAACGGAACGATGGCCGGCGGCCTCACCGGTGGACTCATTGGTCTCAGAGGTTTGTCAAATGGAAGCAAACAATTGGTTTAATTGAGTTTTGATTACTTACAGCCGGTCTAAAGGGAGGTATTCTGGGCGCCGCCGGTTTCGCCGCCTTTTCAACAATAATTGATTACTATTTGCGGTAAAACTTTATTATTATATCAAACGTTAAATTTAGGAAATATTTTGTAAATAAAACTATTATTTAAATGAATGAGAGTTTTGTTAATTTTAATTAAAATTAAGTTCTTTTTATCACTTCTGGAATGCGATCAATAATTTCATAAATAATGCAATCGAAAAGTTATGGCACTTTTGGGCCGACCTCTGCTCCCCGACTAGATTAGAGCTATACTGAGTTCTGGAAGGAAACCAATTATTAGTAACTCATTTCGACCAAACCCTATATGACGTACCACTTGTAATATTCCGTCCTTTCGTTTAATGATCTCATTGGCGACTCCCTTATTGAAGGAAATCTGTCCGGTCTTTCCGTCGACCATAGTATGGGTTATCCTGCAATTTAGCTCAAATAAGTATACAATTGTTGAGTTGGTTGTCAGGGCTCACCCTCCGGAGGCAATCACTTTGAGTTTGTCGTTGTCTTTGATCATTACCATCATTTTGGTCACCGCTTCGATCAGATGTTCGCCACAATCAAGAATTAAATCACCCTTTGAGAGAACAAATCAAATATATTCTGTTGAGTGAGCATGGTCAATCGGTCAATCATACCTTATCTTGTTTCTGTTCGGCGGGAATTCTAATAATCATAATTCCATCGGACAAATCACTGGTCACAACAGAAGATATCGCTTTATAGGGCAGTCTGTGCTTCGGTTTCATGTCTTTATCGTTGAGTAAATAAATGGCAGAATTGGTCAAAAGGAGTATTCGTGACCTTTGCTTATATCCGTGGCGATCGAATTTGACGACTTGTAGACAATATGAAGTCTTTTCGTCGTTTCCCTTATATTTGGTTTCGAATATATTCCTTCTCTGCGTTTCGGTCTCATTGTCTAAAAGTTCAATACTTTAGAAAGAGTTTTCAGTTTTGATAAAAGTAATACTCAATCGGTTTTCTCTAAACATATTTCGGATACTCGAAGGATAGCTCGACTTTTTGCCGCCGAATAGCTGTTCTGCGACTACTTTCTCTTCCATTTGTCTTTTTCTTTCGGGACTAATACTTCTGATATATCTCCTAACGAGCCATCTCTGATGCAATACTCGTAACAATTCTGAAGTCTAAATTGAATTCAAATCGATTAAAATAAGTGTTAAATGGGAGTGAACTCACTTCTTGACAACATTTGGGTGCATTTGGCCACCACTTGTCCAGAACTGATTTCGGTAATTGTTTGGCTAACCTCTTGAGCCACTCCGCCCTCACATTCTTCACGAACTAAATAGAATCGAAATATTATATTCAGAAACAAACAAATCTACAAAATTACAGATCTGTTGCAATCGTTTTCGGGTTCATTTCGGGTAATAAATCCTTTGACGAAAGTGCGGATAACATGTGCGGCCACTCGTCTTCTGGCTAATAGACGTTTGGCCAGAACCCGACGCCAATAACTAGCAATTAGTGTTACAGAACTTCTCATTTTCTGGTATCTATTCCTCTGCTGATAACCTTTGACCTGTGCCTGAATAATGGCGGCCAAGTCGTGCTTTTTTCGTTGAAACGCATCCTCTGTTTCGAACAAAGTTCGGGGAAATCTTATAAATAATTTTGTTTTTCCCATTCGGTAGTCATCAGACTGGAAGCCCAAGTGTGAGACTAACACCTGAACCCCTTGTTTGGCACTCCCCTCGAAGTGAGGCCAAGTTTGTGGACACAGGGATTTATATCGATTAAGGAACGCCTCATAAGCGCGTCTGTAGGCAAAGCCGGCTCTTCTGACTCTCAGATTTTCAATGAGCCCCAAATACTTGACCTGATGTTTGACCACTTGATCATCGAAATTGTTGGCCATTTTATGGTCATTAGGTTTGATGCACCTGACATACCAGGGCTCTTTCGACTGCAAAGTAGCCATCAATTTGGCCAAACTGTTCTTGAATTGTGTGCCGGCAGTTGTCGGTCTCTTTTTGCTGTTGATTTCGTTTTCAGGGAACACCTGTTGTATTATTGGGTTATTCGATGAACTCATAGCTCGCTTGAGATCGCGATAAAGCAAATCATTGTTTTTGTCGAGAAATCCTTCGACATTATAGACCACTTCTCCCGCGTAATGACTTAACCGGAATTGCTTTTAAAGTCAGAGTTTAGTCAATCAATCGGTTTATTAATAGAGACTTACATTTCTGTCGATCACTTTTTTGGTTTTATTGTCAGCGATATTGTGGGCACAGAAATGGGGGTGAGTGCCAACATTGAGCTCCAGTTTCTCCAAAAATGTTTCATCACTGGCTTCTCCAGGTCTGAGACACTCCTCATCTGTTGAGAGACAAAATTATAGACTTTGGCTGAGAAGTCAATCAGTTATTAACCCAATAAAGCGACGATTCCTTTGTGTCGCTCTTCAATCAAATCACATATAATTCGATTATTGAAGTACTCGACCCGTTCCCACTTGAAAAACAAATGATTCAAATTTAGTTTTCAAAGTAAATAAGTTGATAGATGTCTGACTTTACCTCAATTTCTTCGCGTCGATACTCTTCCTGTTCTGATTTGAGAGTCAATTCAATGAAGAGTTGTTGAAGTTTTTCGTTGCAATAATTGATACAAAATTGTTCAAAACTGTTCCGCTCGAAGATTTCGAAACCATAGATATCTAATAAACCCATTAAAGTCTTTCGCGATTTATTACTTCTATTTTCGAGGGAATCATTCAATTTGTAGACTAACCACGAGAAAAGTCTCTCGTATACGGCTTTAGCCAACGCATCCCTGGCATAAATAGCCTGATCCCTAGTGAGGGGAGTGCTTACCGACTCTCCTCGGGCTTCGATCGTTCGGTTAATGAGCGCCTGTTTTAGCAATTGTTCGTCGCATTGCAATAGTTTGCAAATATGAGAGACAGTCCTGTACTGTGCGATCACTGCCTCGTTGTTCTCTTCGTAAAAGCCTGTGTTTCCCATATGAAGGACTGACGCGACTATCGAGAGAATAGTCTGTTCCTCATTTGCCTTAAAATCAAATGCTTTGAACGCATTCTTTACGACATTGAATTGTTTTGAATCGTCGACTCCAGTGATGTCTTCACTCTCTCCCTGATTCAGATAAAAGTAGTGCTGAGGATCTCTTCTAAGGAAGAGTTCACTTAAGGTTTGGTCGTCGGCGCCGTTCACTAATTGATAGAATATATGGAAATTTCGTTCGCCTTTATTCTGGTGAATGACTCGGGACTTCTCCAACAAATAATTGTTAATATGTCCGCCCATAGGAGAGCCCAAGTAATCGAACTCAATGTCCATATATTTTCCGAATCTACTCGAGTTGTCGTTTCGATTAGTCTTTGCGTTTCCGAACGCTTCCAAAACCGGGTTTGAGAGCAGAAGTTTGTCTTTTACGCTCTCAACAGTCGGGTTGTGATGACTGGCGGCCGCCAAATACTGTAAAATCTTTTTCGAGGCCTCTGTCTTACCGGAACCGCTCTCACCCGAAATAAGGATACACTGATCCCTACATTCCTCTCGCATAAGACGATAAGAGACATCAGAAATGGCATAACTTTAAAGATAAAACATAATGAGAATCACATAAAATGGTATTCCCTTACATATGTGGCGGCAGTTCATAAAGATTGACATTTCTGTACTCTTCAATCACTTCTTTGGAATAAATATTCAAATTCTTGTAGGGATTAACAGAAACCAAAACTTGTCCGATAAATGTCTGAATAATCGAAAAAATAAATATTTATTCAGTGCTTAAAGAAAATAAAATATTGAGTACAGACTCACATAAATTAGATTTTCTTTGAACCTCTTTCTCAGGTTTTCAATGAAAGCATTTTGATCGGTGAACTTCTCCAGAAGTACGAAGTCTTCCACACCAACCCTATCCCTGGCGTATAATTTGTTTTCCATAGATATTTGTCGACAAGTTATGAACCAAATCAATGTCTCAACAAATTAGTGAAGATCTGGGAAAATGGATTTCAATGAATGATAAGAATCGGTTGCTTCGAAACATTACTCAAAGAACTTTTATTTTATCGAAAGTAATGTATATTTTCTGTGATAACAAATTTTTCTATAATTATAACTGATTTCCAACACATTCAACACTTTCGCCCTTTAATTAACTTTATATTAGAAATGTTTAAATAATAAATAAATTTCTTGAGAAACACATAACACTTAATTATATTTCCAATTAAAACGAATTTTATGGTATTTTATAACATCAATAAATGAGCGGATAATTAGTCGGTTGACTGAAAAATGTTTTACGAATATTTTCAATTAGTACTAGGACATAGACAAGGCACTAATAAGCCTTAAACAGAATGATCGCTAATTAATAGCAAATGTTATTTATTTGGTTTTCAACTGAATATGAAAAAAATTATAAACATTTGAAAAATTACTAAACACCTGCTCTTTGGGTCTGAATAAATGGTTTTTTTGTTTTCTAAGCAATTGATCCAAATTTGTCGTCAATCGAACGGAAATCAAATGTCGAGTCTTTCATATGTTGTTTGACATTCAAAATTGGGCTCTTCTTGTCATAAATTTCTCTCTTAATTAATATTGAGTATTGTTTAATGTATTATAGTTAACCATGATCATTAATCATGACTCATGAGAATAAGCCACTGATTTATTTAATTAACTTTGGTGGAATTATCCCAGGTTATCATTCCTGACATCCATTACATTGTTTGCAATAACTTGAAAAAGTGTATATTGAGCCGTGAATAAAGAATAAAAAGTAACATGATAGTTTATATTGCTTTGAACAACGCTTCCGTTAATTCATTTAAAACGATTTGCATTAGTTTTTGCGTCAAAAACATAAGTTGTGTGAAATCTAACGAAACATTTAATTTATTATAAGAATATTATCCGCAAAATAATGCCTTTAAATGAGGGATAAATGTTATCAGACTTTGAATCTAATTCTCTAAATAAGGCAATCATTTGATAAACAGAATATTATTGTCGTCATCGATATATCATATATATAGGTATACCACTTGTGTCGGAATCATATCAAACAAACCAATAATTTACTAAATATCACCGATATTTAAATGTCATTAAACAGATAGGTATCCAGGATAAGTTGCATTCAAATGAAAGAGTGATTGTCAGACATCATTTAAAGCTGGCTTTTCATCAAATATTTGAGACTTTTTTGAGGGGTCACTGAATTTGAAAACTTAAGCAAACAAAATGTGGTCAAAACACAAATGAATATCAGGAGAAACTACTTTTGGTTACCAACTCTAAGTTTACATTGTTTTATCATTTTATCATTTTATCATGGTCATCAAATAATTTAATAATTTAATAAATTGAAGCTATTGTCTGAAATAATATAAAGTTTTGAAATAACTTACATAAAAGCCGGCGATTCCTGAGTTGTAAGCACTGAATAAAGTGATAATTAAGTGAATAATTATTAGTAAACTCTCTTTGTTTCACGTCTTCAAACTTTTTTATTATTAGTAAATATCGTTAAACAAAAGTTATTCAAATTATTTATGATTATTATCTGCTGACAAATGATCGATGAATTTCATGAAATCATAAAAATAGTAATGATTTGCAAATATTTTATCAAAGATTAGATAATTGGGAGTCTGTTGTTGTTTACAATAAATATAATTAAAGAGAACTCAAACATTGACTCCAAGATTATCAACGTTTGGATGATTGCATTGAAGAAACAGATGAGTTAGTCAGGGATGAGCCCACACTATCCCACTCTATCCCTGCTATTAATTTGAATAATGTTAACTTTTGAGACTATTTAAAAATGTAGGCGAAGTGCCAAACAGTTGAATGCAAAACAAGTTGAGTCTTGAGTTGACTCCAATCGACTCCAATGTTTCCAATGTTTTCATTCTTTGCCTCACGTTTTGAGGCAAAACTTCTTCATTCAGCGAAAGGGAGAGTATATTGAAGTCGTCTGTATCCCAGTCAGTGCAACAACTTTTTGCTCTCTTCGGCACAGACTATCATTTTTGAAAGAGTTGACTCTTGGAAAGCAAACCAATGATTCAAAGCGAAAACCGGTGCTGTCCTTGACTTCAAAAGTTGTGCACAAAGAATGAACTCAATTCCCAAACCAATCGATTCATAAAAATTTCATCCGATTTCCAAATACACAAAAAATTGAATTAAATTACTGATAAACAACTTGAAAGGTGCTAAACAACAAATCAAGCGGAAACTCAGCACAAAATTTATAGATTAGGAAATCAAATCAATTACACTCTTTTGAAATCTACTTCTTATGTATGGATTGTATTCTTAGGACTTAAAAAAAGTTGAGCATAACTTCAACTCGTCTTTAAAAAGTTGAGTCGTTAGCTGTTATTGCATTCGTTTTATCTAAATATCCATTTGTTTGAAACATTGAATCCTTTCCTCAAAATTTTCCCGAACAGACATTCTATACGTTATCTGCTGAAAAAGTTGCCAAACATTGGAACCAAGTATCAGATAACCTGATGATGGCCTCCATTTGCATTAAAGGTCTTCAATAGATAATTAAATGGGAAACAAAAGAATAAAAAGTCTGAAAGAGTTTTTGTTTTGTCGATTGTTTGCTTAGTTTTCTCGCATCAAAACTATTTGGCTTTAGTCAGAAGTTTTAAAATAAATATAATTTCATTGAAACAAAGCGTTCAGTCATTTCCTCGACACACGACTCACATTTCAGATGAAGTGCTTTAATTCATTTTCATGAACTTTGAAATTATATTTTCCAGAATAATATTAGTCTAATCCGAGTGAATATTCTTTATATTTTTCACTCGACTCCTACTTAAAGTTGAATGACTGGCAAACAGACCATTGAGTGAACAGACGGCTTAAAAACTGAGGGGTCGTAGGTATTCAACATTTGTTTTAGTCAAGAGTAGTTTCAAATCATAATTCAATTCAATTAAATATTTATTTATTGCCTCCAATTGTTGTCAAATCTACGATCAAAGGAGTGATCGATTGATTTCTCAATATATGACTGCATTTCAATCAATCAATTTTGACAAATCATCGCTCAGATTAAAGACCAGGGATACTGAAACCAGTTAGGAAAGGGTCCAATCGCTTCTTATATTTCCAAATCAAGTGTTAATTAGTGACTACTGAAAGAGTGTGCCCATCACTGCCCATCTCTGTCTTTTAGCCAAATATTAAAATTAAAATCAAATCAATAATGTAGTGAAGGATTGCATAAATGAGGTCATAGACTCTGAACTCAATTTTCATAGAATATAATGCCTTTCTTTAGACATTTATTCTTTCTTAAGTCGAATATAATATGAGAAATGATATAATCGATTAAAAGCAGTTTTTGTTGAATTTAAAAGAATTTAATTTTAATTTTAATTATATATCAAAACAAATGACAGAAAAAACAATTAAAACAAAACAAATGCTTTGGTTTTTGACATTTTCTATATATTCTGATTGATTTAACGATAAGTTAAACCATAACTCGAGTGGGAGGGTTGGGTCGACAGTTCAACAATTCTGACAATGTTTGGCACTTTTCTGCAAATGTTCGGATCAATTATAAGACTAAAAGTAGCAAAAGTAAAGGGGAGGGAAAGACATCAAAGTTGAAAACATAGTTCGGGTAATAGTTTCAAATGAAGTGAAGTCAAAGTGAGCGCAAACTGGGTGTCACTCGAAGCCAGTCTTCCATACAAACCATCATTTGGTGACAAAACTTATGTTCAATAAAATCATTGACTAATTGAGTGTTTATCGCGATTTTGAAGCGCTGTCTCTATTTTAATGCGTCGGTTCTCATATTTTTGTTTAATTAGAGCCACACTCACAGGTTTGGGCATATCTGGCACTACATATGATATGACCAAAATTAAACCCAATATAAAGTGCTGTAAAACAAATGGTTAGTTCCAATCGTATTTGATATCAATAAAATTCAAATCACCTCAAAGGCGACCATAAACTGGAAATTATCTAATTTTAGGCTCAGACTAAATGAAGCGACAGTTGGAGACATTGTTAACAGAGCGCAGTTGGTTATCACTGATATGATTCCCATCACTTCGAAAGCTTTCTGAAAATTTCGTAAAGAATAAGATTTGTTTGAATAAAAACTGATATTTTAGTATTTGATACCATCCACGACCCGCTTATGCTCTTTGCCGTCCTCTGATGCGGTCTTTTATAGCCATAGCAAAGTTTGATGGCATCGGAACGGATTTCCATAAAATTATTACAAAACGCAATAATCGGCGCCAAAGGAAAGACAGTGAGAAAGAGGAATATATAACCGAATTGGATGTAAAGCTCTAAATAGTCGTAATATGTGCCCTAATTTCCAATAATTACTGGTTTAGTGAATAGAAGTTCTGAAGAATATCTGAAGTCATACCTCATATGCCGGTAATTGCTTCTCATAATTGATTCGCGCGATTGTCGGCAATAAATCAGATTTTTTTCTACTCATTTCGTAATCTCTATGAAGTCTATAAGTCTTAACCAAAGGAATAAGAACTTCTTGGATATTATCTACCAATTGGTTGACGACAAGCATAGTTCCCAATTGCTGTCCAATAGAAGTGATAATTAGTCTGAAAACAATAGATTGAAAGACAAACCCATTTCAACATTTGGATGTCTTTCAGATAGAATGCGATATAAAACAAAGACATGAAATTGTTTACGAATTCGAACTAAAATCAAAGTAAACTTCAATTTTCGAATTAATTACTCGTTTTATACCAAAACTAATTTAATTATCCAATGATTTTCATGAGATGTCTGTGTTCTGTGATTCTCTGCAATCAAGACATTAGGTTTTAATTGTAAATCCGTTTCAATTGTTTAGTTAATTGATGTCTGACCCCATTCATTGAGTTTTGTTGCTATTTGTCGATACATGTGATTCATAATCATAACAATCAGTGCGTAAACGATTCCAGGCATTAAAACAATCAATTTTTGTATTCCTATTGGATTCGAGTCATAATAAACGATGAGCTGCTCTTCCAGTCGAAAGTAAAGACACATCACATGAAAAGCTATTCCCAGACTCAACAGAACGATAGGCAGCGAAACCGCATATTCTCTTAACCAGGTCTTGTATATCGGATAGACTGGCGTCAAATTTTTCGTAATCGGATCGGTTTGCATGTATTTGCCCCGAAACGTGGGTCGGGGGCTCTCTAGCAATACGTCTCCGATAGTTCCCCACTGAAAGGCGAGTTTATTCTGTTTTCTCTTCCATTGTTTCAGAAATATTGGAATCCAAAGCATATAAAAAACAGCGAAAAATATATTCATTTCGTTTGAATATAAAAACTGAAAGATTCCGACGAATCCCGGAATTAGTAAACAATTTGTATAAAACTCTAAAAACGCGAAATAAAACGAAATCTTTTCTCCGAAATAGTTTCGAATCTCATCTGAAATATCAAACAAATGACAAAATCATATCTCTTCCAAATCTAATTCATTTGGGGTTAGAATAAGAATAAGTAAACTAACGGATCGGTTGCTTCTTGAATGAGAAACACCACTCCTTTTTCAAACAATCCAGAGCTGAACTCTCATGAAGTGGGAAATATTCGGTGACAATATTCTCGCGCTGACAGACCTGTACTGAAAATAAATGGGTTATCCATCAGACCTGAAACTATGTCTAAGGCTCTGGCTTACTAATGGACTGTCCAGGGTACATCTTCACATTTGGGTATCCGAAAAGAACTCCTATGAAATCAATTATGATTTTCAAAGAATGTGGAATCAGATGAAGAAAAACCTCTTTCTATGGTATGAAGACTTTCAATCTGATAGAGTAAAACCCGCTGTTTCTCAGAGACAGTGAGGCACTGATCGGAATCGATGGTCAGGTCATCGACACGAAACAGATGACAGACCGACTCATTTGGCTTCAATTGTTTCAAATCAATGGCATCGGCGCTGATATTAAGTCTTCGGTTAGAAGTGGTCACATGTAATGTAATGTCAGAATCAAAGTTCGATTCCTTCGGGTCTGGGATTCTCTTTACGACAAATTGGCCGCCGCTTTGGTTCGACGGCTTCTCCAAGAGTTGTAACAACCATTTGATTGTAATGTTTTGCGTCAAACCATTCAAAACAATCACAAAATGACAGACATCGTCATCAGAGGACAGACACTCGAGTTTTTCTAAAATCGATTGTCTCTCAGCGAGAGTGACCGCCGAAGACTGACGTCTTTGCATAACTGTCACAAACTATTTCCAAATCGATTGCAAACAAATCAATGGTTTACTAAACTCTCGTTTTAATCAAAACAACGACTCGTTTGAAACGAAAGCATTAATTAAATGTTTGTTTAACTTTCATATCATTCAAAATGAATATTTCGTGTCATTTGTGAAGAGGTTTAAGAGATTAAGAGTTTCTGTGATCACTTAAATCCCATTAATTATGGATTGAATCCGAAGTAATCTATCGTTGATTTGTTTGTTATTAATAGAAAGTGAACTCAGATTTGAGAAAATCTTTTGAGAAGTGAATCGAGATTTGGATTAAATCCCAAAAAATATAAATAAGTTTTCAAAGTTGGAAATCACTTCTCCATAAACAACGTCTGACTTTCATTGCATTGATTTGTGAATAACGTAATAATTATATGTAATGTGAACCCAGAGTTCAAAACATTGGAAAAATGGTGTGAATTGTCGTTATTTTGAATTTAATTGCTTTCAATTTGTATTTGTTTTCATTGAAAATGTTTTACTCGTTTTTGTCAATCAATTGAACTGAAGTCCAATTTTTTAGTAATCTGTTTGTCATTTGAATACAATAATGAATGCAAACGAAAACAGACGTAAGAGTAAGCGTTTGAGTGAAAAGTGGGTTAACTCTAACTCCGATGAAATTCACAACAAAATCAATATTAAAATTAAGTCCAAAAACAAGTTAAACACCAAATGTCTTAAACTGAAAGAAAACGAAACAAACGTAAGAAAATCGTCGAGAAATCAACGGAAACGAGTCAATGGAGTGATTGAAGACATGAATGAACGCAAATATGGGTTAAGAAAATTAGCGCCAATTAATTGGAAGGAAAGACTTGACACAAGACATATCATCACTGATCACAAGTCCATCGACAATAAAATTATAGATAAAACCAAAACAGAAATTAGTTCCAAAGTTGAGGACAAAATTGTCTCCAAAACTAAGGAAAAGAAAATCAAAACAATAAATAAAATTAACGGAAAAATCAATTCAAAAGTTGACCACAAAGTGAGTGAAGAATCGCTTCAAATCATTAATAATAAGAGACATAAGAGAAGAAAAACTAATAGGACTTCAACTAAGGTTTGCGATCAACTGTTCCACAAAATCGACAAAAATAAGTGCATTGAAAGACTTGATAACCAATTCGATGACAAAGTGATTAATACCACTGAAGACTCGACTAATATCTGTCCAAAAAATGATAATTTCGAAGAACAAACACAAAAATCTGATGACAATACCTCTTATATACAATACTTGGAAATGTGTTCAGAAACTGCATCCAAAGGGCCATCACTTTCACTGAATATTATAATTAATTTATTAAATAAGAGAAGAAATACAAAGAAATCAAATTCTGAGAAAACTAAACGAAGTCTATATTCTTGTGGTTATGATCTCTGCGACTCTAAAAAGTGTTAATATTTTCAATTATTTAATATATAAATAAATAAATAGTATTATATATTTTGATACACTCTTTCTTTATTGACAAATAAATGCTTAAAACCATAAAATACAGAGATTTATATTTTGAGTAAATTTAAGTTTAAAACTAAATTTTATTAATAGAGAGAACTGTTTGGAATCAAATCTAATAGACGTCTAATAGGCGTGATTTTTGACGAAAAGGTCTTCGCCGGCAGCGGCTCCCACCAGACCGCCTCCATATTTGCCGACCGACGCCTCACTGTTTGCCTGAAATAACAATTTAATTGTTAGATGTTTTCTATTAATTGGTTAAATTTGGAACAAATCAACGAAATAAGCGTTAAATTAGTTAAATGCTCTTCAATTCAATCAAACGAAAGATTTTTCATTAGTTTTGTTAATTCAAATCAAATTCAACGAAATAAGTTTTGAGTCTATATTGTGTTGAGTTTACAGAAATTATACCTAATTTTGGGAATGAGTCAAAGTTTTTGAATTTAGTATTTATGCTGTTCAAAGAAATTAGAGGTCTGGGAGGCCAGAGTTGTTAGGGAGCCCGCGATATACTGGCCCTTAGCGGCCAAACCATTGGCCTGAGTTCGCAATTCATTTAGTTTTGAAACAATTGTAGTGAAGAATTAGAAAATCTAAAAATACTTACTTTGGCTCTCTTTAGGAATTCCTCCTGCGATGCCTTTATGTTCTCCTTCTTAGCACCCCACGCCTTAATAGCACTGGCCTGAAGAGCTCGTCCGTAGCTGAAAGTCAGAGCCCATGGCTTTTTGCTCGGATATTGATTGATTGCACTCAAGTTAATGGAAGACTCCTCTTCCGACTGTCCGCCCGATAAGAATACAACGCCTAAAATCAATTAGAATTATATTTGGAGAACAGGAAAAGTGGTTACAAACCGGGAACAGCCGGTGGCATTGTTCTCCGGAGAGCAGTAACTGTGGCTCTGGCCACGTCTTGCGGCTGATACTTCTTGGAACAGCTCTGACCAGCGGTTACCATATTGGGCTTCAGAAGAGTTCCTTCCAAATAGACGTTGTGGTCACTCAAAGCCTTGTAAACTGCGGCCAAAACTTTTTCAGTGACTTTCTGGCACCTATCCAAGTCGTGGTCGCCGTCGGGCAACACCTCGGGCTCGACAATTGGGACCAGTCGTGCCTAAATACAAATAAATAAGTCTCTCGAGTATTAATCATCAGAAGTGATGCCTACCTGTTGACAACACGACGCATATCGGGCCAAAACATTGGCGTTTTCGAGGATAGCCAGGGGTGAGGGCTCGTTATCTCTGATCTTCAAAACACAGCGCCATTTGGCGAAACGACAGCCGTCTTTGTAGTACTGTTCACATCGTTTCTGGAGATCATCTAATCCCTGTGTAGTGCACTCATCATTGGTTCCCATAAGTGGAACGACTCCGGTGTCGACTTTAATGCCGGGAATAATTCCTCTCTTCTTCAGAATCTCAACGAAAGGAGTGCCCGAATCGTCCTTTTGGTAAACGGTTTCGTGGAATAAAATGACGCCCGAAATGTATTGACTCAAATCGTCTCCACTCGTAAATAACAACTGTCTGTACTGTCGGCGCAATTCTTCTTCATTGGGGGCTCCGATTCCGGCCAATCTCTTACCCATAGTTCCTTTTTAAATAAAATTCAGTCAAATAATTCAATTAAATTTGCTTAAAATTGAATACCTGTGCTCTCATCAGCGGCTAATATTCCTTTTCCTGGGGCGACGATGGCGTTTGCAGTGGCTCTAAGCTCATCTTGGACATCTTTCGGCAAATAACTGAAGTGTGCCATTGTTTATGATTTTAGGTGAGACTGAAATTAATCCAAATTTTCCAATAAGTTCTCAAATCGGATACAAATATATGAAAAAATAGGTTAAAATTTCACCAAAACGACAAAAAATAGAATTTAGAGGAAATTTATAGAAAACGGAAAACGATTGGTTTCTAACAATAGAGTTCCTTCAAATGAAGCTTGCTCATATGCCAGCATTTCTAATCGTTGATCGATAATCTAATAACTCTTAGTTTGTTAGCGATTTATAATCAAGTAATTTCCAATTTAAGCTAGATCCAATTTAAATATATTGCTAAAAGTCTAGACTCTAGACAATAGTCTTATGCAATAATTGGCTTAAATTTCATGAAAGACTTACCCAAAGAAAGTTTGAAATTGAAATTAAAACTAAAAACTGATTCTAAATCTCGAGAACAGACAGAACAGTACTGACAGTAATTCTGAGCCCAACTTCAGTTATAAGCTCAGAATAATTGGTAAAATTCCAGTTGTTTATTAGTCCAGAGGCTATGGGGCTGTCTCTCAGCCAATGGAATTAGTGCTCAATTTTAATCAAGAAATCAGTTCTAGACTTCACAGTGAGATAAACAACAGCTTTGACTTTGAATTTTCGACCCAACACTCATCGGAGTGACTCAAATCATCTCAATATTTATTAATATATATTTGCTTTCAAACTATGAATTCGTGTAAACCTATGGAATATTTTTTTTAACGAATTTTATTTTTCAATGATTTGGGTATAATTGGTAGAAGTAAATAGATTTTGGAATAAACCGGTTCATCCCTTTGGACGACTCACTCAACAAATAAAACCCAACTCAAGTCTAGTATAAAACGTGAAATGAATTACTTGTTTTCAGTTCTAATCAAGAATATACTGAAACTCATTTCATGGTTAATGTCAGCCACAGTTCAAAGCGACTGAATCTGAACTGAATTAGTACTTAATCTATACTTAAATCAATTATCAGACATAAATTCAAGCAATTCATTGAATCAGTTCATTGTATTAAACAAAACCGTATTAAAAATACCAAAACCTTTACATTAAGGATAGTTTTTATCAAAATTGCGAAAAAATTGAAGAAAAAAAACTTATGGCAAACAATTTCTCAAAAGAATCGACTAATAAATCAAAATTGTATCATATTTTAGGACAAAAATAGATAAAATCTTAGATTAATTTAAATAAAATGATTGGAAAATACCTGATTAGTTGATTGAGAAGAGATGTGATCTTCAAATGCAAGTCTGTGCGACCTTTGCGTCCTTCGTTTAGACTGTGCGACGGCTCGGAAAGCGCTTCTCTGTCATAGACTCGACCATATTCTCACGTATTCTCATCTATTGGAAAGCCTTACAAAAAGTACATTTTTACTCCCCTTCCCACTACTAAAACAGAGCAATTCAATTGTCTCCGACTAATTTCCATAAAAATAATTCAATTTTAGACTATTTTACAACATTTACTATCAAACTCAATATCTCTATGAAATATAGTGTATATTCAGCTGAAAATTTGATATGAGTTGAGGTGAAAGCATCTATTTATTGGAAAATTTTAGTTTTCAATTTTAAGAAAGGAGATTGGTGATTGGGGAAGGCACATTCTTTTATTATTGTGATATGATATCATTGATATCGCTCTTTCTTGAGATCAGAGGTCATCAAACTCCTCGCCGACAGGGAAGGGGATAGGGGGTGGTTTTTCACCAGTGAAAAATTGTCGTTTTCGGCCGAATTACCGAAATAATTGGCTCTGGGGGTATATGGGTTTTCCAAAATTTGTCGCTCACAGGGGAGATGTGGGCTTTACCCCTCCTTTTATGACCTCTGCTTGAGATGTATTGAAGTATTCTTAGGAATCATTTATTTATTGAATTCAAATGTTTCTAAATGATTAGTTTTATTAATTTAAACCTCTGGGGTAAATGTTCTAGTATAGCAATGTTCTAGTGAGTGCTTAGACCATACTGTATGGTCCATACAATATAGGGACTAACTTGAATGCAGTCTCGTAAACTAGGTCAACAATTATGGAAAGGTAGAGAATAAATTCCAAGAATAAGGTATTTATTATATGTGACAATAGTCACTATACTATACTTATAGCTCAAGTGTAATACAATCTATAGCTCAAGAGGAAAGGAAAGCAAAGTAACCAAGATCTTATCGCCCATTCTATGACTTATCAGTTCACAGAATTCATTATAAAATTAATTAAGAATATTATATGAATTATAAATTTTTATTATAACACGACTTGAATTGGAATATAATATAAGCAAAACATTAAGCTCTCGAGTCTTCAATTTGCAGACATTCTGTACGACCATTAACTCCACCAAAAGTGCGATTTAAACATTAATTATACAAATATAAGATCATTAGTAATAAGTATTAATACAAATATTTTAAAATATATTTTAAGCAGATTTTAGAAGAAATTGTAAATAATATTCTTGTCATAAAAAATATCAATATTTTGTCTCCAATTCTGTTTAAGTGACGAATAGTTTTGTTATAAAAATGTTTTCAATTGTTGTTATATTTTGATAATTAGTTTTATTAATGACATCAATAAATATAATAACAATAATATATTATTAAATAGAATATAATTTTATATTACAATAAATTATTACAAACTTAATGATAATTAAGATTTAAATAATGTGTTGAATGAAAAATAATTCATTTATTGAAGAAAATCAATCGTTTGATTGTTTGCCCAATAAATTGATTGATTGGTCGTTAAATGATTTGAATTTTGCACCGAATATATGGCCACTGATTGTTGTTTTTGCGAAGATATTAAGTCCGATACAAATGTTGTGTGACTCAGACTTTGGAAGAACTAAGTTATGGAGTGTTTTGTTCCAGAGTTCGGTTCGGGTTTTCTCTGTAATCGTTATACCCATCCATTTGTTTTGATGAAAGGATTGCATATTCTTCTTGAGATATTTGTTCGTAAAATTTGTTTTGCTTTTCATAATCACCAAAAGCACTATAATCTGTCCGAAAAACATTTGTTTCATTAAAAAAAAGTGAAGCATAGGCTCAAAGTGTTAGTAAAACAAACTAAGTGTAGGCCTTTATAATCAAATTATTATCAATCTGTCAATTATTTGGCAAATGTTTGCCTCAAGTTTTACCAAAATTACATATTTTCGGGATTCACTTCAAATAATTCAATATTTTTCCACAGATTTAGGAACAGATCAGAAAAAAAATACAACACAACAGTATTTAACAATCAATAGCTTATTGGGTCTAATGAAAGATAATCCGAGAATTTGGTTAATAATTTCCAATTAATTATTAATTGCTCTTTGATTGAAATACTTTGATACTAACTAAATTTAACTTGATATTTTTATCGAGAATTTGGGGTTTGTGTTGATCCATATTATTTGAAGTTTAGTTTCACTCACTTTCTTTGGTTTAGTTTTTATGAATTTGCAGATCCAAGACTAAAGGGTCATATGGTAGGGTCAAACGGTAAGGTCAAATGGATTTTTGTCTAGCTGGGGGTCAAGCTTAGGGGTCAAATCAGTTGAACCCCTCACAACCCTTCTATTAAAATTGAAATATTCAGTGAGTGAGTCAGTCTTCAAAACCAAGTTTCAAATAATAATTTCAAGATTTTCTTATGAATATTAGGGGAAAGTATTTAAAGGATTCAATTTTTGGTTTAATATGATTTGATTCATTGGTTTTGGTTTAATACTGAATTAAATTATGTAAATTCAGGAGAAAATCAAAGAAATTAATTAATATTTATGTTGATATTTGAGTATTAATTTAGTTACTTAACTCTCAAATAAATAAAAACTAATATTGAGAGAGAGCTTAGAGTCAGAGCAATGATTGCAAGACTGAAAGTGTGGCAAAAAATGGCAAAACCTACACCAAGTTTCTTAAGCCCTAATGATCTTTAAGCTAATCCTGAGCTTTGAGGCGAAGGTTCTAAAAATAGATGAATATAATTACCGGTAATATTTGGCGATCGATTTCGATGACTTCGAGGACTCGGAGATCTTGTTTTGCGTCGAATAACTGGAGACGGAGAACGAAAACTGGATGAATGAGAAAGACATTCGTTGTCTCCGCTGTTCATTGTTTCCGTTGCCGGAGAATTAATTGAAGGAATGCTGGGCGTACTCGAAGTGGACGCGGGCAGAGTATTGGAGAACCATGCTCCTGATTTTTTCCACATCTATAACATAACCAATCTTTTAAAGTCGCTTAAATTAAAAGGAGCAGAAATAAGAAGAAATAAGCCTGAGCCAAATTCTTTATATTATTCAATTAACTAAGGAAATATCCCAAAGAATAAGAACCTGCAATTTGAGCCCTACCATTGATGATCTATATAATTGACCATAACTGCAATATTTCAATCAAAAGTCACAAATAATATCCTTTTGTTTCTTATTAAGTGACAATCTTTAAGCCTAATGTGAAAAGAAAGTAATGATTGATACTTCTCTGGTTTCTGAGCATATTTTGCACAGCCATAAGGTCTCGTTCTCTGGATTCAAAGTGTCGACTCCGCACTTATTGCATACCAACTGAAGGAACGAATTGAAAAAGTCTTAAAATAGTTTGAAATCTTTTATGTGTTTAAACTTAATTCGGTTACAGATATATATATATATTTCATTTAATTTAATTTACAGTTTATCGGAGTTTGAGTTTGAGTTGACTCAAAGCATATAACCATATAATCAAAATTAATTGCATTTCAAATAAAATTTATTTTGTCTTTAGTTTGTCGTTGAATTCATTGTCGGCTTTATTGCAAAGTATAGTCACTTCTGATTTATCGCGTTTTCAAAGAATCTGTTTTCACTCTTTTTCTATAATTATAATCTTAATTCTGAAGAGGACTTTCATTTATACCGTATTCCCTGAAAAATAGCTGAATGTCGGTATAAAATGAGCTTGAGCATACTGCCGGATGATACCCCCAATATATCGGCAGATATAAGTGAGATAAAAATTTAAAACTTGTAAATAAAATGTTAACTTATACTTACTTCAACTTCATGCTATTTTGTTCATTTAACAAGATAGTTTTATGTGAAAGGATCAAAGTTTCTTGATATTGAGTTAGATTTAAAGACTAAATTTACTCCAATTTTACCCTCAATAAGTCAGATTAACAGCTAGATCTAGTATAATAGTGAGAGGAATTTTTAAAAATACCTCACTTATATGGGCATGCCGGTAAAGACCATAAACTACTTTTTGGCAAAATGGTCTGCCTCACCTAGACCGGTAGACACCTATTTTAGAGGGAATACGGTTTAAATCATTATTTAAATGAGACACTATTTCAGTGTCAACTCCTTTTGAGACGCCTTGTCTTCTAAATACACAGATGTAAGATGATCACAAGTATATATTGCTAAGAATCATCAAGATAATAATGATAATAATAGTAAAAGAAAAGATAGAATGTTCCATAGACATTTTTCAGGAAAATAGCTAGATAAGAGACTCAAATTCGATTGATTCAAATACATTTAACTCAATCACAGAACGTTTTAATCGAGGTATACCCCAAAACCCACTTTTGAAAAAAATGTAATATAATCTTAATTTTTTAGGGGTATTTTTTGATAAAAAAAAATCGGCTTTAGAGCCATTTCTGCTCCTTATGTCTGGTCATCTCTGGCCTTACCTCTGGCCTTACCTCTGGCCTTACCTCTGGCCATTCCCCCAGAATTCAATCAAATGTAGATCTGTTCTCAAACTAATTCAATAATTGGATGTTAATTGAAATGAGAATCTCTAACAACAAAAAGCTGAATATTAGGGAATTTAACCAAGTTAGAAGTACTCATTATGAAATAAATTGGTCACTAGCTTGGAAAACCTATTATGTTCACGTAATTGCAAGTAATCAACAAGACCCTTTGATTAATATTAAAATTAAAAAATTTAAAAATCGATTATATTATGCGAAGATTGAAAAAGAACTCATTTTCTCATTAATGGTCCAAAAATTTGTTATTATTCACGAAATGTACTCTTTTTATATTTCCTTCAAATAAGTATTTGAATACCAAATGAGAAAAAATTGTTGAGCATTAAGCCTATGGTATACTCATCTGAACTGAAGAACTGCACTGAATATTCTGAGTAAACAACACTTTCCTTAATCGATAAATTACTAAAATATTTCATTTTTCGAAATCAAATTCTCACCGATTCTCATAATATAACAAAATATAAAACTGATATAAATTCAAATTCTTTTCGATTAATCTCCATCTGAGAGTAACCCTCAATAAGATATTTCCTAAGAATACCTGGATAAATACACAAACATCGTTTATATGACAGCCTTTCGAAACCAAAATCATTAATTGAAATAATGATAAACCAATCTTTTATGGCAACGAAAGCCATGATTAGTGGAAACAAATTCACTTCACTTCAGTCTTCTTCTCATTTATTGTCCAAAACAAAAAAACTCAATGAATTTATTATAATATAATAAAATGAATGCTCTATGAATGAGGACAATCTAATTTCAAACTAAGTCCAAATGGATTATCACTCAAATAAATCAAAAGCAGAACACTTATAAAATGAAACTTTTTATAGTGTTTTAGTATACTATGTATTTGATTGAAATGTAAACATTAAATGCAATTTCTTATGACATTAAATTAAACAACTATAGTGGCTAGTACATCTTGCTCGAAAGAAATAATGGAGTTTTGTCAGCGGGGATATCATAAAATGAACTGACAGTGACTGACGTCTTCACAAAATAAAGCCAAAAGAAGTGAACACTTTTTTGTTAATTAATTAATGAAATAACAGCTAAATTGAGAACTATGTGAACAAATCTAAGGGATTCTTACTTTGAGACAGTCTTTGCACTGATGACCCTGAGCACCAAATATTCCGAACTGGTCATTGCATAAGACACAGGAAGCCTTTCCGTCTCCCTTAGCGTTTCTCTTCATGTTATTCAATCGCTCCAACATTCGACTGAAATTTAATTCAATTATAGATCAAAAGATCAAATGTTTGCAGTTATTACACAAAATCGGAAAATAATAAGAAATAAATAAAAGAAAAATCAATAAATGTTTGAATTTCTTCAATAAATTTGAGTTAAACTGATGGCTAAAAATACAAAATTCACAAAAATGCCAAAAAGTAGGCCTTTGGGGCCGATCTTCTCTTTCCATCGAAAGAGCAAATTAAAGATTGGAGTATCACCTTTAGTCTATAAGTTGTGGACCATGCTAATTTCCTAATTTGCTAATGTGTTAGTGTCAGCTATGTTTAAATCAATTTTTGATTTACCTCAATAAATATTTAAAGTATTCATCTGAGAATTCAATTAAGACATGCAAGTTCAATTAATTTTAGCTTAGAATGATAAAGTCTATAAATATGACATCAAAACTATCATGTTATCTTATGTTATATAGACGATTTTTGTCCAAATGAAAAATGTGAATTATCCCAAATGTCAAAGAGTAAGCAATTAATTGAAATGATCAAGCTCACTTTATGCGCTCGGCTTCTTGTCTTTGAGACTGTTGGGCCTTATTTAGTACCTTAAGTATAATCGCTTTTTCAGTTTCATTGATGGGCTCTGTTTTGACAGAATTATTATTGAGTTGAGTGGTTTTGACGGACCACCCCGTCTCCAACCTATGGGTGAGCAAACAATTCATTTTTCTAATTAATATTTGAATAAAACAATAAATGTTTAATAAATAAATA
This sequence comes from Punctoribates punctum, assembly GCA_034698165.1. Taxonomy (NCBI): domain Eukaryota; kingdom Metazoa; phylum Arthropoda; class Arachnida; order Sarcoptiformes; family Punctoribatidae; genus Punctoribates; species Punctoribates punctum. The sequence goes on from JAQGBD010000111.1 coordinate 31,349, forward strand.
TGTTATAAACGATAGCAATAATCTGAATCAGTTGTCAGTTACCTTGCTCGTAACGTCAATTCCCGGTCATTTGGACAGCTCCAGGAACTCTTTGGCTCCATTTCACAGTTTAAAACACTTTATTCAATGAATTAAAGTGAAATTTGAAAATAAATTCAAAATTATAAATAATTTTGAGGGAAAGTCGAGTGAAAAGGGAATGAATGACCAGTTATTCAGTGGCAGTGGGAGTGAGTGCCCCCGAAATCATTCTTCACAGTAAAGTCCATTATTAATAGCAATTCACAAATATTAGGATTTTGTGATAAATTGGTTTCAATGAATGTCTAAAAGAAAACTGAATTATAACTTAAGAAGAAATAAAATAAAATAATGAAAGAAAATATTCTGACGAAAGTGTTTGTTAATAAATAACAGGATGAATGACTGCTCTAACGCTAGCATTGGTTAGTTTATAGCACTTGCGTTACAGACTCTCAGCTCAAAAGCAAACACTATTTACACAACTCTTATCATTAAACCATAGCTTCAAAAATAGCGGTACCTTTGAATCGATTGCACAGAAATTTCTAACAAATCTAATGTTTTTATTAACCATTGAAGTGATTCTGCGATTGATTTGAAAGTTTTGATGAAAAAGAATTATTTAAATGTGATGTGAAATATGCAAAATTGTGCCAAACTATAAGTGCCTTAATTAATAAACTCTGTGTCGAAACTTTAAGTACCAAAACGAGTGATATTATAGGACTATTCAAATACAACTATTAAAATATTTGGAATATCCAAGTGATGGATGAAATCAATGCTATGAAAAGCAATTCTAAGGCGAAAGAGCGCTGTTCTTGTCTCTCAATCAACGAGGATATCACTCTCTTTGGTGATCCGGTCCACCGATGCAAAGACTGCTTCAAAGTAATTCTCTTTATATTTCTTATTCAAAACAATGTCTTTCAGACCAAATGATTGGAATTATAAAAAGAGAAAACAATTGGTAAACAACAATAGAGTCAAATAATGGTATCATGCTACTTTTAATTCCTCATTAAAACTTTAAATTTTAGAGTTTAATCCAACATAATTCTGTGCTATCATCAAATATAGTCCGTTAATCTGACAAAGATAACAAAGATATTCAGATTGTAGTTCTTCTTCTCATTGCTTTTTAATTAAAGAGTGAATTTAAATTTGAAAACCAAACTGATTCACGTTTTTGCAAAATAATCAATAATTTGATTCTTTTTTATTCCAAACTTGTTTTCACTCTATTTATTTGAAATGAACTGCAATTAAAATGAAAGCAATTTATACAGAATATTTAGAAATTTACAAGTTTATATTTACACAAATAAGTGGAATGTTTAGTCAAAAATATATTCGACTCGACTTTATTTTTCACCAAAAGCGGAGCTATTAATTATTTTTGCTTAATATAATCAATTTTCATTTAAATGATAACTTTTTGGAAATCTTCTCAAAATTCTAGCTCTCAATTAGTGATGACTTTTATATTAAAGAAATTGAAGAAATAATTTTGATTCTGACTTTCCTTCAATTGATTCACTCGTAGAGCAATCAATGCTTTTCCACTTCTGTCAATATATGTTTCTCAAAGATACAAATTTGTTCTCTAGAAATGGTAATTTCCTTGATACTTGAGGGAGGGAGAGAAGAGAAGGAGAGAGAGAGAGAGAGAGAGAGAGAGAGAGAGAGAGAGAGAGAGAGAGAGAGAGTAGAGTGGAGTACTCTTGAATATTTTACAGACTAATTATTTTAAAGGATTCGTTTACTTGAAAGGCATTCTTGTTTTCGGCGCAATAATGCCTTAATATTTAAAATGAAATGAGTTTAATGAGAATTTTGTGCTTTAATTATAAGTTAATTAATAATTTTGAAAATTAAAGTCTGTTTGCAGTAAATGCGGTAATAAATGCAGTCCTAATGATTCTCAATGGATGTGCAATATTTGTTCCGAAACCAGAGAAGTGAGTCTACATTCATATTATTTTCTTAATACTTTCCTATCATTTAATTGACTTAATTTTCAAAAAACAAATAGCTGTGGAAGAAGTCGGGCGCTCTCTTCACCAATTCATTGACGAAGAACTGCTCGAATTTGAGAATTCCATCAAATGATTTGGTCATAAGTGCAGATCGAGAGTACGTTTCAGGTATTGCTTTCCTTCTTATCTTATTTGGGTTTGCAATCGATTGGGACATACATCTTGGCCCACAACTCGCTCTCAAGTATCACTTTTATGAGTAACTGGTATTTCATAAGAGAATAACTTCTGTTTGAAGTTTGAATAATCATCTGATAAGTCGTGAAATAACATTCTTGTTAAGGAAAAATCAAAACCAAACAAAAGAAATTCTTCAAAAAACAAATGTCTTTAACAAATATTTTGCACAAATATTTGTTACATAAAACGATTGAATGGAAAACACGACTCTATATTAGTATAGGTTTGAAATGTAAAAAATTCAAAATAGTTTAGAGAAACGAATTTGTTTGGCTTCGGTTATTAGAAAGTATTTTCGGTGATATGAACCTATATGGGAGGTCTGACTGTCACAAACACGAAGAACTCCTTTTCCTGTTGCGCTCAAGAGTTGTCACATTGGGCTACAGCTGGACGTAGACGAAGAGAAACGCAAAACTAATATATTATAACTCATATAACTCACACACCATTCACTTGAGTATAATATTACTTGGGGTGCACTGCCTGTGCACTGCCTTCCATCGGATCGTTAGAGATGAGTCGGATGGTACTAAATATATGGGACTGGAGTCAGGCCAAACAAATCGTAAAACATTATTAGTCTGGACTGTGCTGTCGTTATGTCCCCCGACTAACACTAAGAGCTTATCTGTCAGTATAGACCAAAACATTATCCTGAGATCGTTTCACAAGTTATCTAATCCTAAGAACACAACGATCTGGACATAGGCTTACATCTAAACAAAAGATCTTTTCAGTTGATTAGTGAACTAAATTCTAATTTATGTGTCGCTCCTTCAGTACACGACCTGATAAGCAGTTCGGACACTAACTGCAACCGATCGGTATCCTTATGGCAGAAGCTGTCCGACACCGCAATGAGAATCACTGATGAAAATCAAATGACTGTCAACTCGTGTGAATCTAACTCGTCGTCACCTCTCAAACCAAACAATGTCTCCAATTTGAGGAATGGGAACGACATCTCTATTGAACGACCCATTCATTCAAAGCTGTGGTCGACTAATGCCACTCTTGAGATGAAATGTCTTTGGGATGAGTTCAATGAATTGGGGACTGAAATGATTGTGACGAAGGCGGGCAGGTATGCAAACTATCGCTATTCGCTTCCAATTATATCATATGATAATTATCTCTGAAATAGTCTTTTCTATTAATGAAATATGTGTTGACTCCGACTTAGTTTATAGTCTGAAACCAAAGTTATTCCAGACTTTTGATGCATAGCATGGAATTCAGAGATTTTTTTTAAGGAGAACTAAACCATGTGTTTCCATATCTAATGGTAGTCCTAATGGCATCTCATTTGTCAATGACCCCTATAGGTGACAAGTGTGTCATTAAATTGCCTTCAAATGCATACACAGCTTAAGAATCACACAAAACCACATTCGCTCCCAAAAGCAAAACTGTTTCTGAAAATCGCACGACTTTTCACTGATTCATAGCCCCACTCAATATTAGATCTCATATATCCGTCCGTTCTGTGAATGTAAGCACTGCATAGACAGGACAGACACCACAGACACCAATTGATGAAAGAAATTTGAGATTCGACATAAAGTCGTGTCGAAGTGATGTCCTGAAAATCCCAAATCGAATCATTTATAATCATTTATAATGAAGTTTATTGTCTCGAATGCCTTCAAATTAATTAATAATTTTGTTGATCTCGCGTTGAATGCGTTGAAACTGAGCTCCGCTTCTACTCAGACATGACATCAGAATTTTGGTTAAATATTCGGAAACACTTGAAAACATATGAATGGGTTTAGTGATGATCACAAGTCATCTATCATTTTATGTCTTTTTGACATTTTCTGTGAAACAAAAAACAAAATTCCAATCGGTTTATGTCTACACAAAAGCTTTCAACAGAATTAGGCTTAAAATCATTACTTCGAATGGACTCAGAATTTTCAAAATACAGAATACCCTCAAAAAGCCTCAAATTCTGATTCGAAAAAATTTGTTATTAAAAGAGAATTTGAAAATCAATTTTCTGATCGTTAAATAAATTGTTGAAAATTATTGAAGGCCAGGACTGATAGACGACATGGATGTTAGGGACAGACATTAGCAGGCAATCTGTGTTATCGCATATATTATCGAATGGCAATTGTTTAAAGAGAGTAACGTCTGAGAGAAAGTTGTTTTTGTTGTCAACTAAACGTTTAATTTATTCCTATAAAAGAATGAGAAAATGTGGTTCACATAAATACCAAGAAGTGCTTAAGTGATGGTAACTGTGAATGTTATCTGTCTTACATCAATGTCTAACTACGGAAATAAAGTAATTCAAATGATTATAATATATACAATTTGATTGAGTGGGAGTCGAGTCGACTAAATATATTTGAAGAATATTTGGAGAACAGAACAGAACCCAATCCTTCGATAAAACTTACTTCTTATGAGTTATTAATTGGCAAAACAATTGCCTAAGTTTTGTCAGGACAGGCATCTGTGGGCACAACCAGAGCCTCAATCCAAATGAATGCCTCAATAATAACAATTTAGATTTACTCCTCTTTGAGGGACAAACGACACGCTGTTCGCCATTCAAACAAATCGTGAATAATGACGAACACAGATATAAATATTAATTTTCAAACAAATATTTTTCTTCTTCCAAACAAAGCATTGTCTGAAGATTTCTCTTCTTTCAAAAGTTATCTTTCAATCACTCAATTGACTCGAATATTCAAAATCAATGGGAATTATGCGTTCAGTTATTGCTCTCAAAAAACTATTGTTTGCAAAACTTATTATTTTTTTGTGTTATGTATTCAAAGAATTATTACAATATTTTGCTCAAATATTGTTTGGCTTTTGTTTAGTTTTTGGGCTCACAATAAACCACTTGCACTCCATTTATAATCTTTTCAAAATTTCAAGTCTGTTGACCAAGTTCAATCCCAATCAATCTAATAATCTCTATAAATGAAAGAGGCTTTGTGTGTCTCTCCTTCTCTTTTCTCTCTCCTCTCTCTCTCTCTCTCTTCTTTCTCCTTTTCTTCTCTCTCTCTCTCTCTCTCTCTCTCTCTCTCTCTCTTTCTCTCTCTTTCTCTTTCTCTCTCTTCTTTCTCCTTCTCTTTTCTCTCTTCTTCTTCTCTCTCTCTCTTCTCCTTCTCTCTCTTCTCCTTCTCTCTTCTTCTCTTTTCTCGTTTTCCCCTCCTCATAATTATTTCAATTTGAACATGCTAATATTTGTAAATTGATTTCACACTGAAAAAAGGAGAGCGTTTCCAACGTTTCAAATCAAAATACGAGGAATGGATCCGAATTCTGATTATATATTAATGATGGACTTCATGCCCGTCGATGACAAGCGATACAGATATGCATTTCATAGGTTTTTATCAACATTTTTGAAAATTATATTTTCTTATTAAATAAGTGATTGTTTCAGTTCAAGTTGGGTCGTCGCTGGAAAGGGTGATCCGAGTACACCTCCCAGAATCCACATGCATCCCGATTCACCGGCAAAGGGCGCACATTGGATGAAACAAATAGTGTCTTTTGACAAGGTCAAACTCACTAACAATCAACTGGACGATAACGGACACGTATGCCTCTCATTCATAGATCGAATATTTGAAAATATTTATATATTTATAATTTAGATAATCCTGAACTCAATGCATAGATATCAGCCCCGATTCCATGTGCTTTATGTGGTCCCAAAAGACGAAGACATGAATTTGACTGAAAATTTTAAGACTTTTATATTTGCGGAAACAAAGTTTACGGCCGTAACCGCATATCAAAACCATAGAGTGAGTAACTCTTCAGATAAGAGTCGTTTCCCCCAAACTATTTTCAAATATTGTCAGTCGATTCAAAATTAATAGGAATTCAAGAATTGAGTGATTGGTTGGCGTCACAGTTAGCTCTTTCTCAACATTATATCCACATTTCAATAATATTTGTGCCAAACAGTCAATAGTTTTATAAATGCAATAGAAGGGGAGGAGAGAGAGAGAGAGGGAGAGAGAGAGAGGGAGAGAGAGGGAGAGAGAGAGAGAGAGATCTAACCCTTTGGTTATTTAATAACTTACAGATAACTCAACTGAAAATAGCGTCGAACCCTTTCGCGAAGGGATTCAGAGATTGTGATTTGGATGAGTGGTAAGACATAAGACATCACTTCTTTCCAATCAATCAAATGTCAAAACTTAACTCTCATTCTCTGAATCAATATTAAAATCTCCTAAAATTTGAATTAAACTAAAGGAATGGAATCTCTGCGCCAATGACTGGAAGTCAGCATTCGTTTGAGTGGTCGTCCCCTTCTTGTAATCAACAACAGTACCGATCCAATGGTTCAGCCTTTTCACACGTTATGCAAAAATAATATACAACTATTGAAAGTGCCTTAAATATAATGGTTTTTGTCAAACATGAGACCAAAAAAGATGTTATACTCTGTATATTGTAAGCAAAAAATACTCGTTTAACTCAAATGTTGAAATCATTCACAGATATGACCAAAACCTCATAAAATTTCCTCAAATGATAGCACTGTTGCCATTGATTTACATTTCGAGTCCAAAAGTGTACTTAAAATGATATTTATTATTAATTTATTGCTTTCGCCAAATATTATAAAATGTAATTTTCTGTAAATATTTTATACGTCAGTCAATGAATATTGCGATTAAAATATTGATATTTCAAACCAAAAGATTAATCAAATGATTTGAAAAAAACTAATTTTTTAGAACTTTTCATTTTGAATATTCAATAACTTATTGACAATAAGACGGATAATATGGAAATGTATATAAAACGCCGAATATTCAAATATTTGAATATTGAGCTCAAAGATGAGAAGAGCGGTGAAAGACCTGATTTGTAGTCAATTAAAAACCTCTTCAAATCAAAAGCTATGGTTTGGCTAAAACTGCGCAAAACCTGAGAACTGTTATCATAGGGTTTGGAACCGCAGTCGAGACCCACTCGAGTCGCAAAAACACTACACTTTTACGTCAAATAAGCGACAATCAGTTGTTTTAAATAATGTGTATTTTGTTTACTAAAACTAATCCGAATCCAAAACCAAATGAATATTATTTGATTTTGGCGAATGTGCGAGATGAATTCTACTGGAGACCCACACAAACCCTTTCTTTCTGGGACAGTCATATAATCGGAGGTAATCTAATCTATCAAATCATTAACAATTATATTGGATTCTAATTAGAATCGCACCTTGATACATTGATTCTTAAAATAATCTTTGCCAAGATTTGATATAAGGTTCAAGCTAGATGAGCAAGGTAAATCTAAAGTGTCTATAGTTTGACCTTGCTAATCTTGCTTGAACCTTATATCAATTCTTGGCAAAGATTATTTTAAGAATCAATGTGTCATTGTATCAAGGTGCTATTCTAATTAGAATCCAAATTATTTGTAATTTTTCCAAAACATAAAAAAAGAGAAAACAATAAAAATTTAGTTTTTTTTGCGATAAAAAGTTTACAAAAAATCCATTCTTCTGTTGAGTGAAAAACAATGTATTTTTGATTAAATATATTTTTCTTTCAATATATTTGATGATTGTTTAGGTAAAGACCTACAGAAGGGAAGAGAAGGCGGGACATGGCTCGCGATGAACACTAATGGAAAGATCGCATCCCTATTGAATATTCTTCAACCTGTTGAGGATATTAGTGCCGATAAAAAGGGTCGTGGTCAGTTTTGCTTAAATTTTTCTTATTTTTCAATTAATTAACGATTTTATTCGAAGGTTTTCTTGTCGTCGATTACTTAAAGAGTGAAATAAGTGCTAAAAATTATTTACAAACAATTAGTGAAGAGTCGAACGAATACAATGACTTTCGAATGATTGCACTCCAAATAAAACCAAAGAATATTGAATTCTTTGTTTATTCCAATTTGAGTGATAAACTTATTGAATTGGAGCATGGTACACCACTTACACCACTCTTTGATTAATTAATTAATTAATTAACACAACTCTTTCGGAACTCTTAAGGAATCAATGCTTTTGGTAACAACAGAATTGACAGTAAATTGTGGCCAAAATTAAAGATCGGAAAACAGAAGTTCGAAGAAATTGTTGAGAAATACAATCAAATGGATTCCAAACAAAAACTAATCGATTCTCTGTTCCAACTCTTAGCCGACAAAACAAAGTTTGTTTCTATTCCTTCAAATGATTAACAGAATTAAACCACTCTTTACTTCAGATATCCTTTGGATCAACAGATGAAAACTCAGGGAAGGGGTAAAACGTTTGACACATTGGAAAAAATGAATGCAATTCATGTGTCGATTCCTGAATCCCAGTACGGAAGCAGGACCTGGACTATTATTCTAATCGACAGTTCCTTTAATGTCGATTATATCGAGAAGACAATGAAAGAACCCATTAATCCGAGTGAAGACATTCAGTGGACAACTACTGAGAAAAGGTTTAAAATCAAATAATTTTGTAGAAAAACATTTATTTTAAATATATTTTTATTTTTTTGGATAAATAAATGACTTTTTAGTTAAATAAAAGAATTGATTTTATGGTTGATTTGAATGGAGTTTACTTCTCATCAAAGGTCAACACATTTCAGATTCGGTGAAACTTTCACTTCGTTTTCAGAAATGGTTTTTCCGATATTTGAGATTTCATTCTATAATAAAATTTGCAAATATTTAATGAGAAAATAGATATATAAATGACTACTAAAAGGGTTACATTTGTTTGTCTCAATTTAAGCATTTCTTCCTTCAATTTGTTGAGAATCGCATAATTGGGTCGATTAGCGCAGGCGGTGTTCTGCAGTTCGGTGATCTTCTGTTCCTCCTCCTGTTCTCTCACATCAATTAAATACATTCAAACCTTTGATTTTGAATCAAACCTTTTTCTCTTTTGGTGTTTTGCAGGATCCCCTTCCATAGAGACGAAGCAGAGACCCCCAGGAGACTATATGCGGGTGCAATAACTGGAGAATAGCCTGCGCTGCCTTTTGTTTGCCTTCGCGTTTGTTCCGACAGAGGACAGTCGCCTTATGCTTACCCACTCTCATAATAAACTCGTTTTTCTGATGTTTGACTAAACGAACGTCGGTTTCAATGTCGGTGTCACCCATTCCCCAATTCCTGCGCAGACATTCCACAAGAATTTGATAGGGAGAGTGTTGTCCCGCTTTAGCACATAGATCACTGACTCGCGGGTCTTCTATCCGGACGTCATCGAAAAACTGGACACAATTTCATTGAGATTATAATCTTATGGAATATAGTCTTACACTCAGGTCCTGAAGAGAAGGATCCAGTTTTCGATTGCCTGAGTCAGTGATTTCTTTCAGATCCGGAATCAATATCTCGAGACTCGCCCGCGCTTTGCATAAAAACAGTTTAGAATTTAGTGAAACCCATATCAAGTAATACCGGCTTCAGATTTGGCCTGTTTTTTGCTGCTTCCGAACCCCTTTCCATATTCCATACCATTGATGACAACGGTTGCGCTGTAGGGCTGACTCGCATTCTCTGAATTACATTAATTTTAATAAATATAATTCTTAACTCAAGTGAGTCAGGAATTACCCAATTCTTGGAACGTATACTTGGGTTGAACCCGTTCCGCGTGTTGTACGAACTCATGGAGGATACAGACGAAGGACTTGCCGGCCGGGTTCATCACAAACTCTATACCAAACTATATTTCAAATCATATCTGATTAATAAAATCCAAACCTTTGCGATAATTTCTTCCGGCGCTCGACTCTCCGTTATTGGATGTCTTCGGCAGCGGACAAGTTATGAGTTTAGTGCCGTCTGGAAGTGAAGGTCTTTGTTGTAGTTTTCGAAGTTGAGTGTGTTTTCTGCGGTCGGCCCACGTCCTGTCCAAAAGGCAAACAATTATTTAAATTTGTTTATATCTGATAAACGGTTTGTTTACTTGAATTTACGAATAGTTATGGTCTGAAACTCAAACAGATTTTGACAGTAATTCCGAACCGAAGTGTAGTCAAGAGATCTCTCTTTCTTATTATCCTTAACCGTCTCCACTCTGGCCAACAGTGAATTGCCTTCAGTTATATTTAAGTTTAATAAGTATTAGACAATACTCTGAAGATTGCTTACATTCCTGAGGATTGCCCTCAATTTTGAGAACTTTGTCCTCCCCTTCCTTTTCTTTCTCTTTACCCAACTCTCTCTTGTATTGAAGACAAGGAATGGCTGAAATCGGAATCTCGTGTTTCTGTCATTAAAGAGTCAGTTTAAGTAATTGAAGCGAATAAAAGGCATACTCTGGCACTTCCCGGACCCAAATAATAGGGTTTAGTAGTGGTACAGACCCGGGTCTGTTTGTGGAGATATATAGGCATTCCGCTGATTACCATAAAAACAAATGAATCAAAAATTAACTCCAATTTAAAATATTTCACCTGAAATGTGTGACTTCGAGCCAACCCTCAGGAAGTACTTCGAAATAGTCCTGATCTCGCTCTGGATATCATTAAAATGAGTTAAAAATTTAGAGAAATTGAATTTAAAGTTTGACTGACTTTTGAGGACGACTTTCTTCCTCTCTTCGTGCGGTGCATTCAATTTCAGTTTCATTTCATCGAATTTACGCTTTCTTTTGTTGCCATCGGAGGTATCGCCAGAAACAGTATTATAAGAGTCGAGTCCCTCTTCCAACATATTGTCGATATCGTCGACCGGAATGTCTGACTCCGAATCCATTGATTCGTCTTTACTGTCGTCCTCGTCATCGAAGTCGTCTTCGTCTTCGGCTAAGATATCCTCATCACTAGTGATGTCTTCATTCATCGCTAAATCGATTTGTTGTGAATCAGAGTTTGGATTAGAGTTCGAACTCTGAGGGGTTTTGTCACTCATTTGATTAGAATTAATATCACTGTAATTGTCTCCAAATTTCTCATCTTTAGGACTATGGGTGACATCCCTTCCCTCTGAATGAGACTCATCTCTGTTTTGATCCTCTTTTGTTTCAGACAACGAATCATCCATTTATTCGAAATTATTTTTAACTATAGTTGTATACAAAGAAGTCCACAATTGACTCGAATTCGAGCACAAAATTGTCTGAAAGAATGTCTAAAAGAAGTTGACATCAAAGGAAACACCGGTTTATTGAGTGACCACTCGATTGGACACTCGATTGGACACAAGTTTGGAATATTTCAAACAAATAAACAAATAATGAAATCAAATACTTTTTGAATAAATTTGTGCGAAAATCAATGCATTCCTCGGAACAGATGTTTTTCAAAACAATCATTTGTTTAGAAATAGTGACCTCTTGTGTGGCATTCTGTGCGTTGTCTCACATTCAGAGGAATCACTTCTTCAAAAAGTCAATTAATTTGTGAATAATCTGCTAATAAATCGATAAAAAGTTTAATTTTTATGTCATTTTACAAAAGAAAAAATTTTAAACACTTTAATCATATTATGAGTTATGAATCGTTTAATAATATCACAGAAATTGAAAAATAATTAGAAAAAGTGTCGAAACAACCGTTCATTCGATCCTAAGATTTGATGAAAAGCTTTCGAATAACAAATAATTTAATCTAAATATAAGTTCCGTGTCTTTCACGGACTCAAAATCAACGAAGACTTCATTCCAGTGCTCTCTAACTGTTGAAGAGTTTGTCTGACTATTTCCACATAAGACGGCGGAACCATTGGTCCTAAAAAGCGGTCAAAACATTTGATTAGTAAAGAGTAGAACTATTAATAAGAATACCTATAAATTTGTGTCCGTCATCGGTCCGGAGCCGAACGATTTGTAGTTTATGTGACTGAAGATAAGGAATAGCTTTTTCGAGTTCGGGCCAAACGGTGAGAACGGCTCCGCTTAGTATACAATAACTTCTTTTTCTGAACCCAATATCACAAATCTGTTTATTGACCAGACGTTTGCAATTCCCGTACCATAACATGTGATTACAGTTAGAGTCCGACAAATCATAGATCTCTTTCCAAAGACTTTCGATGTCTTCGGGTTTGGCTTTCGTTCCCTTCTCTTTCAAAGAGGATATAGTTTCGCACTTTGATTGCAAACCAGAGTTTGGTTTATAAATTCTAAAAATCTTTTTGAACTGATCCCTATTACTGGAGTCCGGGAGCGCCAGAAAAACACTTTTTCTAATCATATGCTTCTGTTTTAAGTGAAGAGTAGTTTATTAGAAAATATGTCTGAAGTGAAGAATATCTTACATTTGAGACGATATAAAATCCGATGTCTTTCGCGTCGTTTGTATTTTCTTTTGACTTATTGTAAGAACTGAGGGCCTGATCCCAAGACATTCCTCTATCGATGGCTACTTTGTGTAACTGAATCTTTATGGCGCCCGAAGAAGACTTCAAATAAAAGTCTGAATCATTCATTCGCTCGACATTTCCGACGTCAGAACTCAGGTCTAAATAAAAATATTTTTTAGAATAAAAACTAATGATATCTGAGAACAAACCAATTATTCCGGAGTCATAGCGTCCGGTCCTTTTCGCCTGTTTTATAACCGCTTCCATTGTTTCGCTGAAATATTTGAATAAACAGTTTTGAAGCTCAACGTTGAGACCCAATAAGCGATTCAAAAATTTAGTCATATTTGAGAAATCTGTTCATAAAATTCATATTAATTGCTATGAATAGAGTTTCAAAGGGTTTTAAAGGGAAACCTTTGTCGAGATTGAGTGAGCCATAGCCGTCGGTGTGCATCAGCCCCACTCCCACTAATCCTTGTCGACAGTCATCGAAAAAGTCTCCGCTGTAGTCCTCTGGAGGTTTGACTATTGGTTTCTCCAACTGTGCGATCGATTTCATAACGATCTCGAGAGCCATTCGCCCGTATTTGTTGTCAATATTGTATTGGCTCAGGTCTCGGGACTCAGTGGCGCGTCTGTCGCCATGAGTCAGAGCTCCAAGACTTTCAAGTCTTTTGGCTACAATAGAGGCAAACCGTTTCTCTCCGGCCAACTCTGAAATTAGGAACACATATTGGGGAGCGTTTGCCTGATTTGAGCGGTGGGTTCGACCGAATTGTTGAATAGCGCGGTCGGCACTCCAGGGAAGTTCTACTGTGATGTGAACTCTTCGCCACTTATTCTTCGCGCGTTTATCCGAATGTAAGGAAATGCCAGAACTGGCGGCCTCTGAGATAATGGCCACTCTTTTCTCGTCGTCCATAAAGCGCTGCTTTTCCACTAAATTCAACATTTCTAACGAAACGTCATTTTCAGAACGGGTTTCATATGTGACATTCCCTTCTTCTGTGCTAACAATACGGCCCTTCCGTCCCGTCATTTCTGCCACATTCTCGGGTCCGCCCAACTCGTCAATCAACTCATCCAAAGTATTAGCGGGAAGTTTGTCACCAATTTTGTTAAGCTTTTGGAGCAATTCGTCTTTCATTTTGGCGCAATAGTCGCCAACGTCTGCAGACATCGACTGTCCGTTCAGTTCTTTAATTCTGTCTTCGATTTTGATTTTATTCTTTGGCTTCTTTTGTTTTTTGCTTTTTTCAGTTCGCTTTGACTTTCGATTGAGGAAAATATCGAGAAAATTGGACTTTCGTTTACGTTTGCGGGTCTGGCCCTCCGTTTCCTCATCAGAAATGTCTTCACTAAGAGGGGAATCATTATCACTGACTTCTACAAAGTCGTCATCACTTTCGTCTTCGCTATCATTTGGACTCTCATCTGATGAACCACTTTGTGAACGGTTTCCATTATTATTCTGAGCACTGGAGCCGCCTCTGTCTGCTCTATCATTAGCGACTGCGGCAACGATCTCGTCCTTTGCATTGCGTCGTAAAGTGATCCCTAAGTCATCGAAAAAGCTGGTGTCGCGACCCAACAACTGAAGAATTTTCTTTCTATTGGGCGCCGGGAAGTGCTTCTCAATCAGCGATTGGAAAACAGCTCTAAAATAAATAAGAATTAAAAAATAGTTTAAATTAATAATAAATTAATAATAAATTACTTCGCAGTGGAAACAAAATCATTGAGTTCTCCACCATTTTCTTCGAGTTGCTCCAGAGTTCGGGCCTCACCCGTCGACTGAAGACCGATAACAACTGACTTATTGTCCCGAAGCGCGTCTTTGACGAAAGAGACGGCAAATTTCACTTTGGATGCGATGCACAGGTATTTGAAGAACCGCTGATGAGATGCCCAGAATTGAGTCCAAATAGTCTTTTTGATGACATTATCGCTCGCCATTAGGTCCAGTGCTTTGTCGAACTTTAGTTTTGCGTCGACCCACAAATCAGTACATTTATCATAAAGTCTTAGAAAATCTTTACTGAGGGGCACCTCCTCAATGCGAAACTGCACTCCTTGGAAGCTGAGCTGTCGGGCCATATACATGCCTCTCATCTTCAGGTCAATGGCCACCAATTCCATGGCTCCGACCCCACGTTTTTCTACAGTAGACACGAATTGGCCGAAGTCTTCAAATGGAGTTCCTTTGCCCCAAATACCCAAACGTGTCATATAACCCATATTTTTGGGTTCAGAAGCACCGGTGGCCGAGGCGTACACTATTCGAGCCTTAGGTAACTTATTTTGAAGTTCTAGTACTGCGAGACCTGTTTTCGTTGGTTTTCCAGAACCAGAAGATGGGAATAAATTCTTGGCTTTATGGCACTCATCGAAAACAATGACGCCTTCAAAGTCTTCTCCACACCACTGAACTAATTGTCCGAAACGAGTGCTATATTTACCGGTAGTAGACGTGGACTCACTAATCAGTGAACTATAAGTCGCAAAAATAATGCCTCTCTTTATGTTATCGTTTTCTGGAGAATGGATTTTAAAACCATATTTGAACTGAAATTAAGACAAATGTTGAGTGAATTGAAAACAAATGATTAGACAATACTTTGTTTAGTAAATGGACTTCAAGTTTATTGGCTCCGATGTCGTAGAGGTCGCGCTCGGCGTCATATTTGAGATCAGTGCTGACACTCAGCCAAACCGCGCGCTTTCGTCCTCTCAGATAATTTTCGTAAATAATACCGGCGACAGTCCTTCCCTTTCCAACGCCAGCGCCGTCACCAATAAGAAAGCCGGCTCTGGAGCCATCACTGAGGAAGTTGTCGTGTTGTTGAGACGCATATATTATGGCCTCCAACTGAAGGGCCGACAGCTTTCCCTCGTCTATCACTTCTTCGGGAATATGGATTCGAAAGTAGACATCGGGGGGCAGAACACTCGAAAGCGATGCCGTCTCGACCACAGGATCCGGATGTTTGATACCAATTCTCACTATTGTTTTGTTAATTAAATTAAATTTTTCTAATTAAGTGAAAAACTGTTTACATTTTGAGGGCATATAATCGCTGAAAGTGTCTACTGTTGCGAACTCTTCGTCTTCGACTTCCATTTTCAGTTCGTCTTCAATGGTTTGGTTAGGAATTGGGATTTGGTTGACAACTGCTCTCTTCAGCAAAGAATTGTTTTGATTCAGGTTTTGATAGACCATCGAAACTGAGGGATTGATCATTGGATTTGTCTTCAGAGAAGAGGTCACAATCGGATATCTGATATCAATTGTCTGTGTTTTGATGGCAGCGCTCGGGTTTGAGAGCGGATAAGTGGTTATCGATATCTTTTTGCTCCCATTTTTGAATATCAATGGATTGCTTCCCATTGAATACAACGGAGTCTAAAGTGAAACAAAAATTATAATTTGGAGAAGACTTCGGTTATTAAATACCTTCGCATTGGAGGCGACGCTAATGATCGTCGGTTTGGGTGTTTCCTCCATTGGGATGACCTGCGATACCATTTGTTTTCAAATTTTGATTTTATTTTTATTTAAGTGAAAGTAAATGAATACCTGAGCCGTCATATCGTTGAGATCGAGGCCACACTCATCCAAAGCAGCGGAAAGTAAGTCCTGTCCATTCATTCTCTTATTTCTTTGGACAACAAATTAGTGAAAAATTAATTTAAAAATTAAATTAAAATTTCGAAATCGCTTTTGAGAGGAAAATAAACATATTTTTGTGGAGATCTCGCATTTGTCTCACATTTATCTCATATCAGATCATATTTCTCATCGAATTACAAACCGATCGCTTGATATCAAGTTTTGAAACTAATTTAATCTAAACTCTTGTTTCAAAGCAATTCAATTAATGAACTAATGTTTGAAACGATTGAAAACAAATGCATTCACAGAACGATTCGAACAAATGCTTTGTATATCGTATTTACGATCGCTTTTAAACGCTTTTATAGCGTTAATAGCGTTACGCAAACAAACATTTCCACTGATTTTGCCCACAAATCTCTCATAAACAACAGTAAACAGGGGTTAACACAACTCTTTATTACTAACCGTCCCTTATATTGCTATTTGAGTGTAACCACAGTTTTCATACAAATCGAGAGTCACTTCCAGTTGTCAGACGTAATGACGTTTTAGAGTAACCTTTAATAACATTTTTGCATAAGAGATGTCTCTCATATTCATTATTGAGAGAGCGAGAGAGAGAGAGAGAGAGAGAGAGAGCGAGAGAGAGAGCGAGAGAGAGCGAGAGCGAGAGAGAAAGAGAGACGAGTGGCGGC
>JAQGBD010000112.1:0-47763 GCA_034698165.1 Punctoribates punctum
AAATTAATCGCCGAGAATTGGACCCACTCTTCGTCAGAATCTCAACCCTCATCACCACAGAAAACGGAGCCTGACATACATTTGTTTCAGACCTTAGGATAAGGAATGCAAATGAGTTTTTAGAAACGAAAAACAAATATATAAGAAATGTATATAATATCATAGATTTTTAGTTATGGTTATCATTGTTATTAAAAAACATAATTTGTATTCAATTTTCTTCTCAATATGTGTTCACTCGATATCTGACTATAAATTTGTTTTAAAAAGTTTTCTCCTTTTTTCTGCCGATTATATAATCTATGGATTTGTATATTAAACACTGTTTTGCATACAATTTGATTACAAAACAAATATACTATTATTTAATGGTATTCATGGATAGGATTGCTATTAAATGGTGGGATAGGGCTAAACGCCTTTTCCGAGGGCTTCCCCCAGTCGTGCAATTGCTTCCACTGATCCGTTGATGGACTGTCTGTCCAACAACTCATTCGCGTTACATAACAAGCGGTATATGTCTGTCCACCCAATGATTGCTTTACACATTTGGCTGACTTTTTTGCCAGTCTTTCAATATATTTATAAATAAATTAAATTCAAATAATATATAAGTTCTCATAACACCAGACACTCAGTGCCAACAGCTCAGGGAGGAGCTCGAGTTCAGTGTTATTTATATTTGTAATTTTTCCTATCAAAACAGCTCTGGCTTAAATGTTTTTTCTGCTCGGATATAATTTGAACGCATTTTTAAACAGCATTTTATTACACGACTTGTCTTACAGTTTGAATATTCAGTTATTTTTCGTTAAAATTTTTGTTTCACTTCTTATCTTAAAAGAGAGAGAAAAACGTTTCGCTCGAAAACCGAGAGAATATTTTTGGACAAAAAGTAGTACTTTTTCGGTAGACTTTTCGCTGACGACAACAGAAATACCATTACTTATAGTCAGAGAAAAACGTTACGAAAATCAGTTTAAGATTAGTCCAAAAGATAATATTTTTTTCTCTCTTCTCGTCTTTTATTTTCTGCCGATTCAGTGAATCCGAGACCGAAACGAACCGAAAATAAAATGATTAGAAACAAAAAAACTGTTGAAAATCTGTTACTTAATGTGTTGGCTGTGTCTTAGGGGCCGCACATCCAGTTGCCGATGAGATTTGCGGCGAAAGAGAGAGGGAATACCTGGATCTGGTGGTGGTGTAGCGCACACCCATCCATACGTTCAGATAAAAGAGTATTTTCTTTCTTCAAATTGACTAAAATAAAAGACTTTTCTAATGATATCCCGAAGCGTTTCATTCGTTTATCTATTTTTCAATTAAAGCTCAGGAATCGAGTTATTTGAGTAATGTTTGTATGAAATCCATTTTAATCGTTAGTTTTTGGGAACTGTTTTTCAATTTACTGGAGTCTAAACAAAACTAGATTTCCGAGCCATTGATTGGGACGACACAAAAGGCAATCCCGCAATGAATTGCGAAACAAATGATAACGAATTTGAATATGAATGGCATTTGATCCAGGTGCAATAATGTAGCCTATTTTCTTGCCAAGTTTATCGCAAGGAATCATCTGATCTGTGAACTTGCGAACAGCATATGCAGTGCCAACACAATTGCCCCAACCATTGGCTTATCTCAAATTTTAATTGGCGTTAGAAAAGAGAACAGTTCTCCGAATTGGAAGGCATTCCTCCGACTGATGTCCTCATAAAATACCGAAAATCTAAATCTCATTGATTTTTATGCCTAAGAGTAAGGCTTTTAATGAGTGGTTCCCCTCATATGGAAACCATTTCAATGAATTCAGATTCAAATGTAAGACTTTTTTTTTGTTAATTGTCGACAAGACTTATGTATGAGCGGAATGTGTGAGAAATAAACAGCTCTCGTGTCTTATGCTGTGCTCGGAATGTAAAACAGCACTTCTCTTAATTAAAAGCCGAAAATATTCTGCAAATCATTTTTAATTAACTACTTTTTGATCCAATTTTTGGATAGTTTTTGTGTCAGAATTAAGGACCGAATTAAGGCTTTTTGGGCTTAAAATATGGAAAGAAATTAATTTTTAGTCTCATTTTGTGAATAACACTGTGTTTTACGTCAAATATAATTGAATTGACATCAGATTAATGGACTCTTTATGTTTGGAGACTAATTTGATGGGACAGACAGCCCAGTCCTTCAGTTATCAAACGCGCTGTTCATGTGATATGAGGACTAAATTTATTGACTTCACTAAGACTTTGACTAAAAATATAAATTAATATATTTTTCGCTACTTTTTTATGTAAACCTATCACTCATTTTGGGAATTATTTCAATAAAAATATGTTTTAATAACGAATTTAATATTAAGTAATGTTTTTCTTGACTCAAATTCAATAAATTTGTTGATTGAAAGGAGAAATGTCTCAAAGAATTTATTGATTTTTGCCTCGAATACAAATTATGGGTATTTTTCTGTCAAATTCAGCGTTTATTTTGATTTTTTCGACGCTATTTTCAAAACAAAATAACCAATTATCGAGCAAACTGATCAACCTTGCTCACTTTCATATACCTGAACAAATCAATTACTCAAAACAGATGCCAAATCGATTCGCAAGTTATTTTTCAGCAGCTCCGGGGAACGGGTGGTCTATCTTATTAAGCAATCTAAATCTTAGTTTCAGGCCCCTGTGCCTCTGCACAATACAACTGTGACCTAGCTCATTGAGCGGACTGAGAAAATCTTAATACTTTTTATTCTTGATAAAGATCTGTCCTTTTGGTGAACAGCTATTTCTCACTCATGTTTTTAATTTGACAATTCCTGTCCTATTCTGTCCTCTGCGGAGTCTATTGTCCAAATGGTCGCCTGATTTTTAAACCTGATTAGACTTATTTTCACCTAAAAATTCTCCACTTCTTCCAGGCAAGTGCTCACTGCACAGAATAGGCACAGGAATTCTCAAATAAAACGCTTGACTGAGGAATTGCTGTTCACTGAGGGCTCAGATCGCTATCGAAAACGCAGTAAAGTCTAAAAACTATTTCAATTGAGGAGAGGAGCAGACGGTTTGGCCAACACATGCATATGGCTCTCAATGAATCCCTTTACAAGACGTAAAGCCATTCTTAGGTCTCTCTCCTCTCCCTCTCCTCGATCACAATGACCTAATGGGGACTCCACTGAGCACTACTTCTAAAGACCAGCTCTGGAGAGAGAGAGAGAAGTATTAGGTCTTAATAGAGGGATAGGATAGGGATAGTCACAGCTTTTAAATCAATCTGAATACTGGAATCAAGCCATTACTGGAACGATGGCAAAGGGGGGAAAGGCATACATTCTTCCCCTTCTGTTGTCTATCTTTTAAATCGAAGTTAATTTAAGAGTTACTCTTCAATAGTCTCTTAATGTCTTATATAAACACATGACGTGTGTGTGTGTGGTGTCAGAGCTCCGGATGCCTGATTTCGTGTGCGATATATATGCAAAATAGTTGTTCACTCTTCCGATCTGATGGAAAGTGTGGTTAAACACTACTCTTATAGATTTTATACACTCTTATAGATTGAATAATGAGTTAATCGATAGGAACATCTGATTGTGTTGTGTCTCAGAAGCCATTCCTCTCAAGTATAGAGTCTATACATAAGTGAATTACATAAACCATTATATGAGTCGCAAATTATAAGTCTGTTTAGACTTGAATTTATTCGTCAGTCAATTCCCTAATGGGTTCGAATAAATTTTAAGTCCTCTCCTCCGCTATTCTGATCCCTGTATTTGTAGACAAGACGTACAGAGAGTTCCCTTTTTCGAGTAAAAAATTCTGTTTTCTCTCCATTTCCTTTTCAAATCCAAAAAGTCAACAGAAAACTCGTGTAGAGAGCCATTGACGAGAGGAGAGGGATGCGTTTGGGGACGACAGCACAAGCATATAAAGTGTCACATCTGTTGGATAGTCCTCAGTCTTTGGTGAGGATCAGGCGATTGTCTGTTACGCCTATTTGCTCTCTTCGTCTTCAAGATTGTTGAGTATCTCTTGGGCTCCACATCTGATCTGCACTTGACTTCCAAATCACTTAAAATATTTGGGACTTATGTCCGGAGACAAAGAGCTCCTCCACTGATGATCTTCTCTGCGGACCAAATGACTAATTCCTGGACTAATTTTAGTGAATTAGTTCTCGATTTCTATGTTTTTTCAATTAGCCATTGATTTGTGCGAAACACATGATATACACGAATATAATGAACGCCTTTATCCCGGAGTCTGAGCTCTGAATAAATTGTTTGTTTAGTATCTCTTTTTTTCGGCGAAAATATTATTGTTTTTAATTGAAATCCACTGAAAATTGTTTTTACAAATGAGTTGGAAATCAGAGGAAAAGATGAAAAGAATTTCATTTAAATTAATTTTCAAAAACTAATGATTTATTTGACAGTTGAATGAAAAGTCGTTTTTCATTATTATTAAAGTCATTTAAGTCAAACACAGAGTTTATTTTAACAAGAGTTTGATATTTGAATTTCATTTTCTCAAATCTCATCTCTCAATTAGGTTTGAATTTCCAGTGGAAATACCTTTTCTTCTTCTCATAGACTATTATTATTCTAGTAATAAAAATACACAAATTGTTTGGTTAGACAAAGAACTGGCGAATTGGAGAAATGATTTGTGTCTTGCAATTTATTTATGAGTCGAGTGAATAGAAAATATATTTCTCTTTATTATAATTCTTGTCTATCTGTTGTAATCAGTGATTGAAAACTATTTTTTAGGAATACCTGAGAACGGGTCTGTTATTTATCTTTCAGTGCTATCTTAATCAGGGAGAGAAAAGGGTCGGCTCCTCCACATCCCTGGGCTATGATATGAGTCGACAGAAGAATATATAATAATAAATAACATTTGAAATACTTATAAATAAGCATAAAAATAGTTTATGTAGGAGTTAATCGATAGGCTTATTCTGAGCGCCACTTCTTTTATTACCGGCACAGGAATTATCTATGGGCTCACTGTTGATGGAGAAGTGGGAGAGGAATGCCATCCAAGAAAAATATCACTCACTTTAATACTTTATCAGTGATTACACGCAGTTCTGTATAACGAGTTGTCTATTCATCGGCCGAACGAACGGATTATTTATTTGTTTTGTCAGAAGAGAACTCTTTATATAATATTTTCCTCTGATTTGGGCATAAAATACAAATATAAATACATATATAGTTATAAATATATAGATATATGTTTGGCTCATTGGCTCAGAGCCTGACGTCTAATCTTTTAGGCCCTTATGTGTGTGCAGATAATGGGCACAGAATAACAAAATCAAAAAAACAATAATAACAGAATGAATGGCATATCACAGCTCTGTTGGCAATATTTACGGCATCTCTGGATCGGCTTTTGATGGGGTTTCCAATTGTATTGTGCTGTGCGATTTGTGTGTGTGCTGTGCCACTCCATTGTGGAACAGACATCAGACATATTACAATCAAAATAAATGCATGACTCGGATCATAATTCAAAGCCAATAATTATGTTGAGAATTGCATAACTGAACGGCCCATTGATTGCAAATACATACCAGTGCTCTATGAATATGATTATTATTCTGTGCTCTTCTCCTGGGAATACCCTTTGGAAACAGTAGTTAAGACAGAAATTTGTTGTTTTAATTTCATTGGAGTTTCTTTTCTTTAGGTTTTTATTCATTACTTATATTTCAATATCTGTTTGTTTTTAAAAAGATTCATAGGAATAGGGGATGCCTTTTGGCATTTCCCATCGCCCACCACTGGCTACCAGTGCTAAACCAACACTTGAATTGCTAATGTTTGCGCTCAGAATGAAGAAAAAAGTTGGGAAATAGTTTTTTAGCTCCAAAACTGTGAACCTTTTGCTTGTTATTTATTATCACTTATTTTGGAGTCTCTTTCAAATTGAAGCTATTTTTTAAGTATCGAAAAGCCATTCAGACAATGGCTTTGGCCAAAGGAATGGCTGTCGGCCTGTGTTTACCGCCACCTGCATAGCCATCAACAGTCCTGTCCTTTAACTAACTCTCACTTCACAGAAGAAAATCAATTTTGACTCAAATTTTTCTCTTTTTCTCAGAGACTTCTCATTGAATTCCTTTACTTCTAATCCAATATTAGACTCAAAATGCGAATACAATTACGTCTATAAGTCTATCATTTATTTAGTAGAGTTTTTTGTCTGTTTTTGCTCTTATCCTGTGCTGTGCTGTGCTTTGGCAGCCAATTATCGCGTCAGTCATTACCTGTAAATCACTATAAATTATACAGAAAAGGACTGTCAGTTGTATAAGAAGTGTACGAAAATTCAATCAGTGGTTCACTCGATCGTTACGCTATACTAATGGCAGAGCGCCGGCAGAGCTCTCAGTTTGCGGGTATTGTCGCACAGGTAGTCAAACGACATAAAATAGTCATCAAAACTAAGATAATTTGCTTCTGTTTATAATGATTTTGGTGTATATTTCAATTCAAATGACTGGAGAGAAGTTTCTTAGCCCTCCGCTAATGCAACAGTCATTTCCGCCCACCGCCAGTCACTCTGGCAGACAATGAAATGTCCTGACTCATTGGCCTGTGCATCGCCGACAGAGACACCGGCACTGTATCCTTATTATTATGGGATATATCACTTACTCTCACTTTTTTGAGTCCACTCCTCTGACTATTCTATTATCTCTGGTCATAGAGTTTCTCAGACTTAAGACCAATAATTTCGTTGGAAGTGATTATTCGACACATTATAGAGTGGTTCCAATAGGGCTCACACTCTTTGATCAATGACTCCTCTCCTCCCTTTCCACCCGCGCGCGGGTCACTTAATATACGGACTCTGCTATAGATTCTATAGAATGTGTATAAAGAAGTGAAGTGAAAAGGACTCAAAAATTACTCTTAACTCTAATAATGACTTTTTTGACTCCAGTGCTACGGTTTGGGTCCAGTAATAGCGATTTGGTAGGACTGGTGGCTAAAAAGGAATTCCTTCCGACACATATTGAGTGGTATTATTCACAAACATATTCACGTCAATGGCCAACAATTGTATTCCTGAGCGAAAATTGCTCAGGCTAACTTTTCAAAGTGGCTTCATTAGTGACTGGCCAGCCTTTGTGTTCAAGGTTAATGTATAAATAAACTAACTCCTCTTGACAAAAGCTAACTTAGCCATTAACATTTATGTCAACTGCGAGGAACAGCCGATAATGTGAATGCCTGGTTAAGTGCATATATTAACCGCACATTTTTCATACCGGGCCCATAATTATGGCTCAAACAGAATAGTTATCTCTGTTCGCACACTCGTATCTATTAGTATCTCCCCCTCTCCCCAATGGCTGTCCTCAATCTTAGGGTTAGTTGACAGTGGGTTTCTCTCAAAATTGGATGACATTAAGCACATGGTTTGCATTAAAACTCTGTTTTCTATGAATAAGTTTTGAATATTAATAATATTTTGGGTGAATTTAAACGAAAGGTTTTAATGTAATTAATGTCTGTATATCTTCTCGTCTTTCAATCCCTTCGTTTTGAGAGCAAAATAAAAGCAGTTTTGAAATGAAATCTATGTTTCCCTTAATCTCAACGTTAATGCACTTAAAGTGTTTGGAAATAGATTTTTGTAGTCTTTTAAAACTCAACCAAATTGTTATCTCTCTCTCTCTCTCTCTCTCTCTCTCTCTCTCTCTCTCTCTCTCTCTCCTCGATGTTTGAAAACTCTTTTCAAACTCTAATCTAATTGCGAAGTATTTTAAAGACAAATATTTATAAAAATTAATGAATTCATTGAAGAATTGCAAACAAATGCAAACATAAGACAGGAATTAAAGAATGCTTTTATCTGAGGGAACGGATCAGACATTTACTGAAAACAGTGTTATATTCTTTTGATTAACTATTCTTCTCATACACTCCTGAGAGGAGCCGAGCAATGGATTCATTTGCTTTTGTTGGCACAGAATGAAGAGAAAAATATTCGCTTTTAATGTATTTTCTATTCAACTGTTTTCTTGGTTTTCGGGGCAAAAATGAAATCCGATTTTCCATTGACTCAAACATTAGATAACTTATTATTCGTTGATTTGATTTTTATGTAACAAAAACAGGATTTTTATTGAATAGAAGTCAAGCCATTACTGAATCCCTGGCATAAGGGGAAAGGCATACAATCCCTGCTTCTGTTGGGCTCTGTCTTTAAATCGAAGTTAATTTAAGAGTTAGTCTTCAATACTGAGTCTCTAATGTCTTATATAAACACATATGACGTGTGCTGTTGTCAGTCAGGCCTGTTCTCGATGTTTGACATCGTGTGCGATATATATTAATAGCTGTTTTACCCCTAAAAGGATCTCTGTTATCAAGGGCAATTATCAATAGGGTAATTATTGCATACGATATCTGAGTAATAAAGTTTAAAATTCGTGGAAAATCGCTCAGAATATAAGAGTAAATACCTTTTCTCTGAGTTGAGTACTCAAAATAGTGGCATATGTTGTGCACCGAACCCGAGACTAATCTATCATTTGATTTATTATTCAACTGAATACAGTGTCAATACTGTATAACCAGGGTTGACCAAGGTGTTCGCTCTCATGGGAAAGGCGTCAAATCGAATTTCCGGAACTTTTTCTGATGGACAGACTTTACCCTGTTCATAGTTGAAAAGTTTATTTATTAATTTTAGAAAAATTCTTAAGCAGTTCTTCAGGTCTATTGAGCTAATGGTCACTGTTTTTAGGCCTCATGGTGTGCCTTCTTCTTAGTTGGGAAGGACTACTAAAGGACTACCGAATGTGGGACTCCCCCTGTGGTCAGCCCTGCGTTTAACTGAATGAGAAACGTATTTATAATGAAAAATACTACTATTCTTATGCAAAGTTTATTTACCATTTTGTCCGACTATTAGCTCTGTCTCTGAAGGAGAGGGAGAGACGTGAGTGACTTGAGTTGAGACTAAACGGGCCAAAACTCACCTTATTCACAATATTCACCATAGTCACTTTATTGGGAGACCGCCGTTCAATAAATCATCGACTCTTTTGTCTCCTTGTGTTGGCCTCTCTTATCCACTATTCATTCTGTGCTCAAAATATATTCATTTTATATAAAAAGTATTCAAATTTTTTTTGTTCCGTTCCTTATTCTCCCAGAAGAAAAGTCTGAGCACATGGCAGGCCGTTCCCCCCTCGGAGCAAATTTTCATATATTTCTATTATTATTATTATTACGGCTCACAAAATATCCGATATATAAGGCATATATAGAAAGCATATATAATATATGTAATAACAATAACACCTATTCGTCTGTCTTTGTATTGGAAGACAACTATATAATAGTATTTCATATATTTCTTTAAAAAATGTCTTAAATCCTATGGTTTTTCTTTGATTTCAATTCAACGCCCATTCGGTTACTCTGGCCGTAGATTAGGACTGGAGTGGAGTGTTTAGGAGCCACTCGAATGTATACCTGGAGCCTATTCATAGACATTTGTTATGTTTATTTTGCATATTTTTCTTATTCTTCGATCCAAATGATAACTGATTTATATATTATATACTTATTGTCTGATTATTACGATTCGTTGGACTCTAACTGAAAAAACATATAATGAACGCCAGAGGGGGAGGGGGTGTGACAGCTCTAGACAGCTGTGAACGGGCCCTGAGTTTAATATTCAACAGTAAATTGAATTTTACAGACAATAGGTATGAGTGAAGTCCTTTTTGTTTCGCTTCTTTGTTAATAAAATATTTATCATTTGATTTGAATATTTATAAAAATGGTTAATAACGATAACGAAGGCCCTTAATATATAATTTGGGATTTAATTGATCCCTGGCCTTAACCTCGGTTATCAAGCATATGGATTTGTGATAGGAAGGGATGAGTTGGGGAGAGCTGATAGAAAATCGACTTTTTCGACATATGTTCCCATTTATTCATGTTTTAATTGGATTTTTATCGTGGTAATTTTTGAGGTATACCCATAATACTGAGTCTATTCGTTGTTAAATAAATGAACCTGGCCACACCTGCCCTGAATTAAGACATTTTCCGTGTCTTTATCACAATAATACGTCTGTAAAAGCTTTGATTTGAAAGGACTCGGGTATGAAAAAAGTGAAATTCTTTCCGACACCTGAAGTGTGTTATTCAGTGACAGTCAGTCAATGGACTGACAATTGAATTCCAAACCAAACTCAGGTAAAGTTGTTTCTTATAAAATGTAATTTTCGAGTTTTAGCCACTTTTTGCAGGTATTTCTCTATTATAGACTTCTTTTGAGAGGATATACTCACTCCGATTGTACGGTAGGCCTGACTGGAAGTCCTTACAGTCCCACACATAAAGACTTTATTATCATTATGTGACGCAATGATTATTATTATTATTATTATTACTTAAGGACTAAATTTCGTCTTTTTGTTACACTTCTTGAGGAAAGTTCTTCAGACAAACAATAATAAAGACGTTTCGAGGGGACAGACATAAAAAAATCTATTACTCAGAAGCGGTATAAACATAGAAATATGTTTTTCCCTTCAATTGAATTAAATTTCAATTTCAAACTCATTTTTATATATGAGAGACAAGAATATGGAAAATATTGTAATTCTTTATCTCATTTAATGATTCGTTTGGGGAATGGGATACCATATCCTTATGTAATAAATAATAGACAGGCATTCCTTTCTGGCAGTCACTCTATGAGCTGAGCTGTGGTGTTCCTATTCATTCATTCTGTGCCCGAGAAATACTTTGGTCTCTCATTTCATAACTAATATTGAAAACGCTATCATTTTTTCGTATCACTCGGTCTGTCATATCGTATGTGATTTGCGGTCCCAAACCTGAATCAAAAGACTGGAGAGAGCGAAGGCCAGGGCTCTAATTCTAAGTGAGTGTTGGAGTGTTATGTGTGAGTTAGGAGGCTGTGCTCTGGTGTGCTCTGCCATCGTTGGTGGCCCTAACACTCTGGTCGTCGCTCGTCATAACTTCTAAAGTCAATTCTCACACACAATGCAAGCAATGGTAGAAAATATGGTTTGAAGTCTTTTTTTTTGTTGCTATCATTGGGTTCTCCGGTGGGCCCACACAGAGAGACAGTACCACCAAATCCAATGAATTTTATTCAAGTTTTATGTGATTTGGCTTCTGTTGGATCTGACCTCTGAGTGGGAGAGAACTGAGAGAAAGGCATCTCTGGATCCGGAGAACAGTATATTTGATCTCTTGGTGGGCACCAGACATGGGTCTCAAGTGTTTTGATAGTGTTTTTCGGTAATAAAAGTCAATAAGAAATAGCGAATCGTTTTTGGACAACGATTTAACGCGAATTTTATTTATACCTCAATATAATAGTAATAATAGTTATATATAATAATAATAATAATATAGTAATAGTTATACCAATAATAGGAGTTTAATATCGCTTTCAAATTGTTTCCTCTCTTTTGGCTGAAAATCAATGACTTTTAACAACAAAAGAAGTATAAGATTTCCAGTAATTGTTTGCTTTTGGGAAAGCCTTCAAATTCCAGCGCCTTTTCCACCGGTGTTGCCGTTGTTTCCAAGTGTTTCGCCGTTTTATTTATTTACTCTATGAAACTGAAGACCAAAACAAACACCTTTTTTAATGATTTGAATTTTTGTTGTTTTGTTCTCTTCTTCTGAATTATTTTTATTTATTTGCTTTGATTTGATTACTAAAGAGAATCTGAATTATGAATACCTCGCTTATAATTGAATAGCACTTCACACGAATGGCATTAAATAAATTTTTTTCTTTAATTCTTTGCATTTATTTCATTGTATTATAAAATAAATTTTTTGCTGGTATTTAATAATACGAAAAGCAATTACTCTATGATTATATCATTTCCTTATATTTCATTAACAATTTTGGCGAACAATTTATTGTTATTCCGAAGCCGTTGCCATATATTATATGCCGAGTTCTCTATCCCTCTCCTTATTCTGTGTGCAAACGCTATAATTGAATAATAAGTTTATTTGATATAAAGTTTGATTGTATGTTTGAATTTGTTTCCTTCACAACTCAAATCACATAACAATATATTCTGGGATACAATACCTCTGGAGTTATGTCTTTTTTCGCTGTATTGCTGTGTCTGGTGTTGGAAAAAATGTTTAGCACAGGGGCTCTGGAGGTTCTGGTGTTGGGTTTTCTATGCCCTGTGCTTTGTATTGTGCGCTGCAATGGATGGTTCGCTTCAATTGACGACTTGATTGAAAATTTTTTGCTCTCCTTTGCCTTACTTTTAAAGAGCGAGAAAAATGTTGTAAAAAAAAGATCTCTTCAGAAGTTACTCGAAATGATTGTAATGGAAAGACATTGCTATGAATTCAACTGAAGAATAGTTACCCCGAGTATTGAGTCGACGGTTTTAAACAATTTTTCTCTCTTTCTTCTAATGTTTTTCTTTATTTCTCGCAATGTTTTTGAACTACAAATCGGTTTTTCACTCTTGAAATCAGTTTTCTTTAAAAAGAAGTTTTATCTATCAATCGGTTTCTGACAAATGGAAAGTTGTTCGTTAGTTTTTTGTTGTTCTTGTTTAGTGGTACCTGCTAATTTTTCAAATATAATTAATGAAAGCCCACAGTCTTTCTCACACTAAAGGCTAGACTCAGAAGACGTCTGAAAAAGCATTGCATAACTCAAATGCATGTCTTATATGAATAAAAAACTGTTTCGTTTGGTATTTCAATTCTCCCTTTCCTTTCAATTAATATAAAGGAGAAAATACTTTGTATTTTAATGGATTTCAAACAACAATTTATTTATTGGCGAAAATAATTTGTAATCATTTTTCATTGCGTTTATGTAATGGCAGAGTATCTGACGTTTGGCTCTCTTTTGCGATAATTCGTTAAAAAGGATTTTTTTGTTGTTTTTGCCGAAAACGTCGGAAAAAAAGCTATGAAATAGTCTACTAAAGAGTGGAGAAAATGTTCCCCGGAGTCAAATAAGCCCTTCTTATTGTGGCACTGAATTACCTACAATATTGGAGTTGCCGGAGAGGACTGGCGGCCAGAGACCACTTGCACTGTCTCATAATGTACTGTAAAAATACTGTAACTAATAATATAGTGATAATAAAGGAATAATTTATTGTTAACTTTAATAACTATAATAACCAGAGCTCTGGAGGACAGAAGGTTTGGGTTAAAAAAGATTTTAAAACAGAGAGAGAGAGAGAGAGAGAGAGAGAGAGAGAGAGAGAGAGAGAGAGTCTGTGAATACTTTCGGAACTTAAAAATTAAAAATAATCGTAATAACAATAATAACAATAATGATGGTCCTCTTCTCTAAAGAAATAGGCTCTTGTTATTCATTTAATACTGTAGTGAAAGCTACCAGGCTAATAGTAATCCATCTAAAAAGGCTGTTGTATTGATGAGACAGAAAAATAGCTCAATAATAGCGAAGGTAGTTATTGTTTTGGAAATAGTAGAGCAGCACAAATGAATTTTTTTACAAATGAGCAATGCCAATTTATCATTTTTGGCAAAGTATAGACTATCAGCCGGTGTCAGACCACTGGCTATTATAATCTATTACATCTTAGGAGTACTTATGTGTCATATATTGGACGGCATTTTCACTTTTAACTCGAGAGTAAAGAATTTCTCTGAAAATATTTTCCTTCCTTTCACTCGAGTATTATATTTCAGATTTGATTTTTAAACCCTGTCCTCAAATGAAAAACTTCTTTGGTATGGCTTTTCATAGGAGCGAAACTCGATTTCAAAGAGCATTCACTCGATTCTGAAATTTTTATGTTTTGTTTATAACAAACTTAATACCATTGGAACCGATATTCATATCAAATACACTTTGATTTCCTTTGATTGTAATTCAAACACATTTTAGAGTTGACTTTGAATTCATGGCAAACATTATCAGGAATTTTGTCGTTTTGTTGAACTGTTTTCGTGTTAATCCTGTTATTAAACGCCTACCAAATAGTGAGTGAGTGTTAGAAACGAGAAATACATCGAAAACATATATATATTCCGTATATATTATACCAGAAAATGAGAGGCAGTATATGAGTGACACTTCTGAGCAAAAAACGGGATCGAAATTCGTTTCATTCAATCGTCGGAATTGTTTTTTCTCAGACCCCTTGACTCTGAGCTATATATCTATGAGTTATATATCAGACAATAAATCCGAGAGAAATGTTTGTTTCCCCTCTCCTTTCAGTTGCAAAGCATCCGAATCATTGATTTTGGTTTTAAAGGCAAAAAAGAGATAATTGCTGTGAAATCCTATCACGCGATCCATTGTAAGAACGGATTGGATTCGCCATTTATTTATGTATTTATGTCCAGGTCTTATGTAGAGCTGAGCCAATTGTTTGGTTCCATCATTTCAGGTGATAATTAAACCATTGGTTTGAGCTCTTGATTCTCTTCGGCTCAGAAATCAAACAATTATTCAAAACAATTGTCAGACAAATCGAGCGAAAAGTTTTTCCCAATTTTTTTTTGCCTCGAAATCAGCCCAAAAATTCTCCGCATATTTTAGCGTACTTTTCACTCAGGGTTTGTTATCTCTTCTCAATATCTTGAATATTAAGTACAGTTTTCTTCTCTATTATATGACTGAAAATTCAATATTCCTGACAACAGATACTTGAAAATCAAGAATTTTCGTATGAATTAAGTGTTTTCAATGGATTTCGTGTATTTTCTTGGCTTCAGGTCTGTGTCAGCAAACAATTTGATGCTCAGAATCAAGTGATTATTGGAAAGGGATATCTAATGGAAAGGACTGGCATTTTCTTTGGCTAATAATTCATGAATTATACTATCTATTCAGGCATTAAAGCATTCACCTGAACAGTCTATACACCTGACGAAGTGGTGTTCCCCTCCCTGTAGTCTCACGCAATCAGTAACGTAGAGAAAGAGATAAAACTCAGTATTCGTGTTATCTCTTAACAAGAGCTCTGGTATTGAGTTTCAGATCCAAGTCCTCGGCGGAGACCACAAGAAAACAGCACTTCT
The DNA here is from genome assembly GCA_034698165.1 of Punctoribates punctum. NCBI lineage: Eukaryota > Metazoa > Arthropoda > Arachnida > Sarcoptiformes > Punctoribatidae > Punctoribates > Punctoribates punctum. Next base: position 15,086 of record JAQGBD010000112.1, read on the forward strand.
TATGCAAGAAATCGCAGAAAATTATTGCAATAGAAATGAGAAATATTATTATCAATAAAAAGGAAACCTTTTGTGGCTTTTGTGTAACTGTGCTCGGATACCAGTAGCACAGGTATGCCTTTAATGAGTGAGTCCCTGACCAATAAAACTGTTCCAACAACTGATAACAATCATAATAAATGTCTAAGAGTTTTGACATTCAATTTCGGGAATTATTAATTGAAATCAAATTTTTGAACGTCTATTGAGTCAACGCTTTTTCGATGCGAATAAAAGACGAGAGAAATACTAATAAAGAAGTTGGCCTTTGAATGGAAAGAGAGGAACGCCATAAATGAATGCATTCCTTAACCAAAGAGAATGGTTTACAAAATAAATAAATAGAGAATTCCTTCTCAAGAGTCAAACAAACCGTTTTGTGAGTCTCTTATTTCATGAAAAAAAATTATTCGAGGCTTTTATTCAGTGAATGCCTTCCAATATCTGATTAGAAAATTTTATATTTCACTGTTTGCTGTGTTGGCACTGTCTGTATGTCTGGCCATAAGCCCATCGCCATCACAGGCCGTCATAAATATCATTAAAATAAGAGGAGAGAAGAAAAACTTTAAATACATTTTTCAATACAGAATTCAATGCCTTCAGTGCTGTCGACGACTTGTTTTAAAATAAACACTGAATCAATAGGAGAGGGATGGGAGAGCAGTTGGAGAGGGATGAGAGGGCATCGGAGAGAGTGGTAGGAGAGGGCCGGGGCAGAGCCAGAGAGGGGCTACACTACACGTCAACCAAAATATAAAACAGGATGCCTTTTCATTTCATACCTGTGCAATGTGGTGTGTGTGCTCACTCACTCTTGTTGTATGGCCTCCCCGTCCCCCCAGTCATTCATTTCAATTCATTTCATATTCTCATTCCTTTTCTATACATATATTTATTATAGACTTTAATAAACAGTAAATTATGAGTTTTCCTATTGAAATGTGAACTTAGGGTTGACTCAGAGTTTTATAGCTCTCTATAGAGAAATTGCTTTTTTCAAGGGGACCAGCCTTTAGGCAAATATTGTTATGGTGTGCTCACCATTCGATTCAAGCCTTTTGTAATAGTCAAGTGCTTATGCCCGGTGCTGATTGTCTTATATGTTTATACTCATCAATAAATTTCTGGGTCTTATCGGTAGTATAGCCGCGAATACTAACAAAACAATAGTTATTATAATAATATCTGTAATACAGACCGATATTGAACTGAAAACCCATTTAAATAAGTGATTCACTATTCCTCGTCAGTGAAGAGCACTCAGAATAAGAAGACATAAATTGTAGGCAAAGCTAATCATAACGAATAACGATACGGCTATTATATGGTGTGCTCTCAGATATGGCAATTGTTATTTATTATGTGAAGTATACGGTATCCTCTCCCTCGCCATTCACGAACATCTCTGGTCTTTGTCTATGGTTTGTGTCTTTTGGGTGAACCTGTTTTGCACTCGAAATGTATTTTTTTTAATGATTTCTATTCTCTTATAACAAACAACAGATCAGATCTGATGAGACGATAGCCACTGATTAGCAAAAAAGCGTAGAATTCAAGGCTCTGGTGTTTCGCTCATCCATTGCCTGTGGGTTACCGTTCCCTTCCGTTTGTGTGACTCTTGGGCCCATTGGCCTCGGAATCCCACAAAATTAGCATAAATTCATAGATTGGTTTTGGTATTAATATAAACCGATTTATATGTATTGAGGAGTAGTTGTGGCGAAAAATACTGTCTTTTTATAAATGAGTTGATATGAGATTTGAAAATAACTGGAAGCGATTGAAACTCATCTTTCAATTCCTGGTTCCTAAACATTCCTAGAATTATATGGTATTTAATCTAATTTTCTTCTTTATTGACCACAACTTCATTAAAATACATATTTCTATACAAATAGTTTAGTATTAATATATTTCATCCGAAATAGTGATTAAATACCATTTCTTCCGATATTAGGAGTAATTGCTTTCAAATCCGTATTAATATATATTTTATATTAATATATATTAAAAACAGAGAAATGCAAAACATTTAATAAATTCGTCGAAAATATTTGGAGCAATAAATTCAAGTTTTATATAATTTTATGCATAAATTGTTTAATATTTTACTCATTTTAGTCATTCATTTGAATTTTGAAGCTTTGAATTGAGATTCAGATTGAAATGAATGTCTCTAAAGAAGTATTTAATGTTTGTTTGATATGTTTTTATTATTCAATTCAATGCCAGGTAAAGAAAGGCCCTAAAAGACGAGCCCTTTTTTCCAGGTTTATATACTCATCTCCCATAAGAGATACTTATTTTTCTTCTCCTTATTCTTAATCTTCTGTTTTGGAAACAAATTATTAGAAATTATTTTGATTTGAAGTTCACTTATATATAAATGTTGTATAAAAATGTTTATATATTTTGTTGGAATAACACAATCAAAAGATGATAAGGACTGGTGACTGCTCCCACTTCCAGAGCACACAGACCAGGAAAGGAAAGGCACATCTGTGGAGAGGGCACAGGAAAAATCAGACACAACTTTAGAGAACAATAATAGTTAGGAAACACTAAAAAATAATTTGAAATAAAATTTTTCAAATAGAGTTCACTTCAAATATAAACAGAAGAGTATAGCAGAGGAACGGTATTGAAAGGAATGGCATTGAGAGACACTTGAATGGAAAGACTGTTTTTCCAGTGTTTGTATTCAATATAATATAGATTTATATATAATATAAGAGTTATTACAAAAATATTTTTTTTTTTCGTATTCAGTTTTGGCTGAAATAAAGGAAAAGAAATTGTGTTTTATTTTTGGCCCTTTTTTAGCCCAAAAATTATAAATTGCCTCAAATGTGATGTTATATCACGACTGGGAATCGAGTGCACACCACTGGCCTCTCTTTTTTTGGGCGCAGACCCGTCCGTACAGTAATTCTGGTGCGCTATTCACTTAACGTTTATACTCAATGGTCTACTTTATGCTGTCCGTGAACTTCGAGACTAATGGTGTTCCCCTCTTCTTAAGGCTCTGGTCTTTTAAAATGATTTTTTTTGTTTGAAAATAATAAGGACTGAGTCTTAGAGAAGTATTTCTCTGTTGATAATAGATTTTTCTGCTCGCTATGTATGGCTTGATCTGTGCTTTTGGTCTTCTGTGGAAACGTCTGTGCACTCGATTCCGGCCCTAAAGCACTGACAGTTTAATTTTATATATGAAGTCCATCATAATTAAGCCAATAATAGACTATTATATACGGAATAAGAAGTAAAATGAATGAAATATTTTTAGTGTTATTTAGTATTTAATTTAGTCTTTCGTTGAAATAATAAATATAAGTTTCAGACAATTTTCTTATCCATTATTTGGTATTTAATTTTAAGCCTCGTTTTTCTGTGTCTGTATTACTGTCCAAATGTCTGTCCAATGAGTTAGTGTTTCCTTTTTTTCTCTCTGTGTTATGCGTTTCCCTTCTGGAGAGTCCTGTCCAACACGGAAGGACTGATTGCGAAACTGTTGGCCATTTGAGGGCCGATGTGAGGGAAGTGCTGTAATTAATACATTAGCGTCATGTCAGCTGACAATCAAATGACCTAATCGTCGGTATGAGAGCTCCGAATGAACTGCTATTTGCTTTTCAAAGTCAAACAAAGGCTTGTATTCAGTCGTAAAACACTTTAATCAATGATTTTGTGCGGAATTAACAAAAATATAATATTTTTCTTCGTTAATAAAAAATATAATAATTATCTAAATAAGTAATAGAAGGCTATACTAATGATTACAAGATCATTTCAATTTATGGCCCTGAACACATTGTTGCCTGGCTAATATTTGTAGTTTAATAGGACAGCCACCACATCCACCCTCGAAATTCTTTACATACAATAAATTTGTGGCAAAAAAATTGTTCATTTCTTTTGGTGAAAAAATAATATATAAAAATGATTTGTTGAGAGCTAAGGGCTCTCCGAAAGAGCACAGGTCTGATGGCTTATCATAAAAATCCGACACACAATCGACTCCTATTGAAACTCATAACAAATTTCAGGCACAGAATTATGATTACATTTCCAAAAGTCAAGTGCTTATGATCTATAAGTCAAGTAAATAATAGGGCGTATCGTATATATGGTATATAAATATATAAATATATTCTCAAATGTTTTTCTATTCTAAATATAATTCTTTAGGTTTTAAAAAATAAATATATATTTTCTTTGCTTAAACGCTGTGTTGAATAGGGATCTCTCGGAGAGAAACTCATTCTGTGCGAAGGCCTGTCGTCCGGAGCCCAGAAATAGAGAGAAATAACTGATATTCATATGAAACAAACGCTAAAGAATTACCATTTCATTCACTCCGACTGTTATTATGGTTAATATCATTGCAAACATTGAATTATGATTGTTAAGATTCAGATTTTAGATAGCTCATTTTGGAGCTGAAGCCTGCTCCTTTTACTCCATTCCTGTTTTTAATACTTTTTGATGTAAATTTGAAGCGCATATAAATTAAGTACTTCCCGGTCCTTATGTCAGAGGAATTACTTACTTATAGTCTTTTGGTTTTCAATTATTAGTTGAGTCTCTCTTTCGGCTCAATATTATTCATAAAAAGATATTTTCATTTTGAGGAAAAATGTATTTATTTTCTTGTTTTATACAAAAGACGTCTCCGATTGTCGTCTGATTCCTTGAATTCTTGGTCCAGTGATGGCCAATAGGTCTGGATTTAGGGGGTGTTTGTCCACTGAAATATGTTCTCCGGGGGTTTCGAGAGGTATTTTTCTGTCGTCAAGTTCAGGGGTGTGTCCTATCGAGGGATAAAATGGGGGTTTTTCAGTGCCCTCCTCCTTAGCCATCACTGTTTGACTTTTAAGTGACTTCTTTTGTTAATATTTTTGTGTATTTAAGTAAAGATATATTCATTTAGTCTTTCTTTTCATTGTTTTTTCATTTTCTTTGCCTCTCTTTATATCTTTTGGTGTGTTTTTCGCCGAAATTATTATCGTTTCGATTGAAACGAATGATAAAAATATTGTATTTTTATTCTTCTTTGTCTTTATGTTCTTGGAAAAAAAGTTTTGTTGAATAAATTAGTGGCGAAAAAAAATGTTTGTCATTAGTTTTGTTGTTTTAGTTTTGTGGCCAAATACCATGGTATGTTTGAAACAGGAGATGACGACTAGTTTTCTTCTTTGCTGAGGGACTGGCAATCAGTTAATGGACAGGTATTTGAGATTTAAAGCGAAAAAAGTAATCATAAAAATCTATTTTCAAAACCATTTTTTATTCATTTTTGTCTCGAATACTACTGTTTTTCAAAAGACGGGAACAGAATAGGAATTGTCGTTAATTAAGACAGAAATTAACGGATAATATGTAAGACAGAAATGAAATATTCGCCAAATTAAGTAAAGTAGTATTTGTGGGACCGCTTCGGGTCTTTTCATCCCTAAGTGAGTACTAATACGTCGGCGAAAGACTCAGGAATTTGAATATTTTTTTTCATTACTTATGAACGAAATTATTCTCTCTTTTACTCAAAACTTTTTAAAAAACTTAAATATAATGACTTTTTTCTCTTCATTTGATTTTTTTTTTTTGAATTCAAAGCCTGGAGTAGAAGTCAATCGTATCATATGTTTGGTGTGTTTTAAATATTAGCTATGATTTTGGAAAATTACTGGAAAAACGGGTCTATTTTCTGAGGGCACAGCACATTACAGAGGAGAATATGCTGAGCATAATATGCTGTTCTTCTCCAGTGTGTCATAAAAAGAGCTGTTGGGCTAAAAGTGAGGCAACAAATCTTTGTTATGCATTAAATGAAACAATTTTTCACTTTTTTTGCTCAAATTCAGAGCAAAACTGCTTTTTTCAGGTGAACTAAGAGTAAAGAAATTTCAGTGAAATCAAGAAATTAATGATTTCTTATCTTCTGTCGAATGAGAAATACTTTTTCCTCTGATTTTTAAATTTAATTAAACTTTTTTTGCTTTGCTTTTCAGTCAATGTTTTCCTATGTCTTACAAATTAAACAATTTTTTTCATCATTTCTCTTATAATTTATTTCATTAAGTTCTTGGTTTTTCTTCTTTTGATAAGAATTTGAAACTTTTAATCGTTTTTCTCTTATTAAACAAATTATTGAATTAGTTTTTTCCGTTAGTTTTAATTTTAATAATAATAATAATAATAATAACTAATTATTTACTGAATAATTGTGTCGATCGGATAGGAAAACAAATTATCCGCAGATTTATTAATAATTTTCTCGTTTATCTATTGATTAGGAAACAAGATAAATGAGTTTGGTACTCTTGGCTGTGCCTTTATTTACTAGTTTACTTCGATTGTGACAATAATTCTTGAATTCTTTGCAGTTTTTTAGTATATAATCATTGGATTGAATGCAAGTCAAGGCCTGAAAAAGAAGTGGTTTTCAAACCAAAGGCTAATAATTTATGAAATCAAATGTTTTGAACATTTTTGCTCTGATTTTGCTTCTGATCGAAGATCTAATTAATCGATTGAAACAAATATTTTCACTGATTATAAGGTCTGAGAGAAAGTGTTTCTTACTTTTGATTCAAAAGCAGATTATTTTTCGCTCAGAATAAAGAGCCCACAAATTAAATCAGTTTGCAATCGATTCAGAGCTTTTCAGATCTGATTTCGAGTTTCGTATTAAATGATTTAATTTTGTATTTAATCGGAGAGAAATTCTTTTTCGTGATTTTCGGGATTGATATCAAATAAATGGTTTCCCAAAAGACGTATTTTCAAAAAACTTGTTGTTATCCGAGACTCGGAATAACTCGTTTTCACTCTTCTTTTGGGGACTTATTTATGAAATCATTTTCTAATATAAACTTATTTTTTGGGACGAATTAAGCGAAATATTTTCTGTTAAGCTCTTTATTGAAGAGAAAAAAGAGTTAAATATTTGAAGGTTTGGGAAAAGAAATCAAACGAATTGATATTCATTTGGAGTTTTACTCATTATTTGATATGATATCTAAATATCTTCAGACGCAGGGAATGAAAGACAAAATCTGCTCAAAAGAGTTGGAAACCACTGGCAAACCGATGCTGTCATACCACAGGGGGAGAGGGAGGACAGGGGGGAGAGAGCTCAGAGAGCACTGAATAGACCTGAGGTTATTAGACTTGAGTTTTATCTTCTTATTAGTCGAGTATTTCATTCATTAATAAGAATTAGTTTTTCTTTAAAGTCAATCAAATAAAGTCTATTCCGAGTCCTGTAATCTAATATCTGATTATAACGAAAGTGAAAACAGTTTTTGCTCGACTCAGCACTGGATGGAAGGCATACCTGCGATGTCTTATCTAAATAAGAGGAGAAAAAAATAGTTGTCTTATCTCAGAGAGCAATAGACAGACAAAGGAATGCGATTTTTAATTAAATTTAATTTTTCTCTCACTCTCTGCTATCGTTGTATCGCTTTTCCACTTCATTCTGAGCTGAGGACTGACTCCAAACGATTTAAAGGTGCGAAACATTAATAGGAATTCCTCTTACTTTTCAAATGAGATTTTTTTTCGCTAAAAATCTTATTTTTCTTCATTCAATAGCTCACAAAAATTTTTATACAATTTTTTCCACACTTTTCTCTATCCGTTTTGTTTTCAAACAGTGCTCTGATGATAGACTGTACCCTCCCTTATGCCCTGTGCTCTGATATGGTTTGTGGAGAACCTGTGCTCCGGGAATAAAAATCTAATTTAAACCACTTTTCTATTGTGTTTTCGCATATTATGAATATTTTTAATAAATTTCACGAAAATCTAATTTATATTTCTTTAAAATCTATTAAAACTATTGAATTAAAGTAAAGTATTTCCTAAAAATTCACTTCAATTCAAGTGATTTATTTTCAGTGACTTAATGTTTAACTTAATGTTTCGAAAAAGCCTTTTCTTAATGAGTTGATTTATCTGGGTCACTTGCGCTTGAATATACAAGCTCGTTCAATTAGCTCTGGAACAGTTAGTCAAACTTATATGCCGTCCCATAATTCTAATTCAGAAATTATTTTTCTACTCCACATAAATATGCGTCAAATGGGATATTCGTAATAAATTCCCTGTCCTTTCATAGACTCTCTCTCTCTCTCTCTCTCTCTCTCTCTCTCTCTCTCTCTCTCTCTCTCTCTCTCTTATTTAGTTTAATGATTTGTCGCCCTTTTTATTAACAGAGTTTCCTATTCTGTCCAAAATATTCAGTGCGTGAAGTATTTGAATTATAAGGAAAATCTCGTTGGGGGCCTCCCTCCAGGTCCAGGAACACCGCCCACTTGACAAATACCTAACACTTGGGACTCAGGCACTGATCGGAATCGTTTTTCACCCAATTTCTGTGACCAAACACCGAAATGTATTCTTAAATAAATTTTCAGTATTTGTTTGCGAAGTGAGTCTTGGAATTAGTGGACGACCCGAAACACAGAATGAAAGCTAGAGATTAAAACTTGAATAACACTCCGGGTGTGCTCTGCCAGCACAGGTAGATGCATATGGAGGACATACACATCCCAGTGTTTCGAAGGAAAGACAGTGATAGAGAACCTGCGAAACACACCCTAAATATATATAAATAAAATAAATTGGAAAAAACGTTTCGCTCTTTCTTTTGGTATAAATATCTATCGAAAAGTTACTAATTTCTCGATATATCTGCAAAAAAATATATACTTCGGTATACTTTGCATTCAAATCAATTCCTCTCCGAAAGCGAACGCTTATTCTGAGTGAAGTATTGGCTGAAGTTTTTCATGCATTTTGTTTTCAATCAATTCTTTTGAGTGAAGAAAATAAATTAGTTTTTCATTTAATCTCAAATGTTTTGCGATTAGATTAACGCAAAAAAATTATTATTTCATTGGTTTCGCTGTCCTTTGGCTTTGAATTGAATAAATATTTATTTTTTAAAATACATTTCCGAGTATTGAAGGCATTTGAGAAATGAGGTCTTTGTACTCATACCCGGCGCTCATATCCAGAGCCAAAGCTCTATCCCTTAGTTTTGTTATATATCTTTCACTTTCACTACAATTATTCGACAATTGTTTTGAATGTTTCGTATATTTCATTCTGTTATCCCATTCCCCGTCTATTCTATCATTTATTTTCTTAAACAAAATCTTAAATACAATCCATTATACAATTGGCAAACATTTTATGAGTTAGAGAAAGGCTTTCCCTCTCTCTGTCTAACGTATATAACAACAGGTATTTACCGATTCATATCACATATGATATCATTAGATAATGGATTGGATTTATATATACAAAGAATTTCTGTATAAATGAAAGTAAACGAAAAACAACTAAAAAATAGTTTAAAATCTCTGAATATTTACTTTTTGTTTATTTTATATTTTATTATAGTTTTGTCGGAAATGAAACTCATTTTTATATCAGTGAAGAAAAAAAATCTCTTTTGTGTTATATATTATCCACTCATATATATATTGTGTTATATATTTTGCATTTAATTGAGTGCATAATAAAAGACTAATTCTTAGCACAATATAAATGGTGTGAAAAAAGGTATTTAACTTTTGAACTAATTTTGTTGTTTCGTTGGACTGAAAATAATTGATTTATTACTGGATATAAAAAGCGGAGAATAAAGTCTAGTATTTTGGGCACAGAATGAAAATTTTGTTTAAAAAATAAAGGCCTCGAATAATACGCTTTTGTATGCGAGAAATGAGTGAAAAAGACTCAGAGAGAGAATGAAAAATGAAATCCTAAGTGAAAATAGCCATAAAAAAGGAGAGCCTCTCAATGCCAGTGCTCACAATGTTTTGGGTCTGTGTGCCTGTGTTTTGGGTGAATCCTCAAACACCACCCGCAGTCATTCGGCAGGAGCATAGAGAATAGCACCGACCTTACTGTCACTATCATACCGGGCGCTTATTAACAGTACACTGACTGCAAGGAGAAAAAGTTTTTTTCAAAGACCGAGCCCTCCCTATCTCTCATTGACGAGAACTGTGCAAAACCTGTGGCTCTAAAGAAAATCTAATTTAAATTATATTTTTTTATACCGCATTCGGTATTGTATTTTGAAATCTATGAGTCTATGAGTATATATATCTCAAGAAATATATTTAAAATTTGAATTATATATAAATATATGGAATATATTCGCAGCAAAAAAAACTGAAAGTAATAGAAGTTTTTCCGAATTGATATCACATTATATTTAAGTAAAATAATTTTTAGTCAAAAAATACTTTTATGTGATTTATTCCCAGAGAGACAACAAATGCGATGAAAATGGGTTTTCTCTTAAGAAACGTCTTTCGCTTTTAAATTGAATTTTTATTACATTTCTCTTCACTTTTATTCATAGTTTTTTGTGTTGAATATTCATATCTTATATGAAATGCTTTTATAATATACTCGTCATCTGAAAGGAAGAGTGTTTTCATGAAATTTTTACTCTTTTTTCTTCCAGGAATACATTAGTCGGCTACTAATGGCACCGCATATATGCAAAGGTATGTAAGAGTTGTTACACACGTATTATTAATACTCATTAGTTTGTTATCTATTCCGCGAACGTACTCTTGGAATATCAAATACCATTGAGTATGAAAATCAAGTTCATTCTCAGAGTTATCCAGCAAAATATTTTTCGATTTGATAGTTTTGGACGAAAAAAAGGAAATCTTTTGAGAGACAAATATTTTTCCTTTAATTACATTTCAAAAGATATCTATAAAACTCTTTTAATTAAAGGATTTCTTTGAGAAGTTATTTCAAACACGAATTGATTTATTATTATTAGTATTCCTGATATGTAGTGAAGAGTTGTTATCTTCATAGATGAGATTCAAAGAGCGAATAAAAATCAAGAAAACAATTTTTCGCTGAGATTTCAATTTCCAAAAAGAGGTATAATTAGTTGAAAAGATGTTTTTCTGATGTAAAATATGTTTAAAATCTATGAAATCATTAGAAATAAGGGAAAGAAGAATAAGAAGAGAATAATTCGGTTCTCATTCGTCAGTTGGGAATCAAATTCCTGGATAAGATTTCTTGATTTCTGTCTGTTTTCTGCCTCTTATCGGCAATTATTTAAGTTTTAGTTAAGTTAAGATTTTTAGTGCACAAGAAAAAGAGGACTTTTATCCCTTTCCTCGACGGAAAACATAATTTCCAATTAATTAAATTCTTAGATAAGCCTTAAATTCATATTCAATACTGGATTTGAAAGTAATTTCAAAAATATTTTTTTGTTGTTTTTATCCCAAAACAAAAAAAAATATTATCTTTTAATTCGATATCATTTTTGAGAAATGATTTTCTCATAACTCGAATGAAATTAAAGTTAAATATAAAGAGAAAAATCAGTTTTCAAGATATTATTCATCGATTAAGTCGGGGAATGAATTCTTGGCTTTTCAGTAGTCTTTCTAATTGGGAACACAACTAAAATATTGTGTATTTCCTCACAAGAAATAGTTATTATCCTTCAGAGCCTTCAGATAGGATCTAGTAATTCATCAAAAAAGTGACTCGGGCAAAAAGGAACGTATTCCCTTCTCGTTAAATATAATGAAATACTTTATCATTATTTAATACCTCTTTAATCGTTATCTTTTAATTAGAAAAAAACAGTCAATTCTCATAGTTTATTGAGAGAGAAATTCTATTCGTATGACTCGATTCCAAGATTAATTTCATTGATATTTCGGCCAATTATTACTCAATTTGTGACATGAATTCATCAAAAGATTTCTTCTAAATAACTCTCATTTTTCTGATTGATTGAGACATTAGTTTTGAAAATTAATATTTTTTTTGTGAAAAATTTCTGCTAAACTCAAAGCTTATTATTATATGAATTGTAAGTAAAGCAAAACTTATTTCAAAACTCAAGGCATAAAAAACTGAATTCAATCGTCTGTTCAAACATTGAATTTGTTTTTTTTTTCATTCTGTGTTATCGCGAAAATTGTTTAACACATGATTTGAGAAAAAATTAATTTCCAGTTCATTCAAATCCGAGTATTCAATGGAAATAGTCTTCGATTTGAGTGAAAAATACATTTCACTCGATTGGAGACCAAAGTGGAGAATAAAAGAGCTTTTGTTTGGAAATATTTGTTTCTCAAACATCAGAACATAATATGAATAAAAAGAAAAGTTTACTCGAATAGAGTTCTCGGAGCAAAGGAAAGGAATTTCTTGTAGTTTAGCTAAAAATGGGGAAAAAATAATTTCAAATATAAAAAAAAGTTTTATATATATAAAGAGTGAGAGACGAAGAAGAGAAACATCTTTCTCTTACAACGAAATTTGAGTCTTGCACAAAAAACTAATAAATGTTTGACTCGATAAAAGTGAAGAATAAAAAGCGAATTCAATGAATTTCTCGTTGCCTTCAAAAAAGTTATGACAATTGAAATATAAATTGCTATCAAAATAAAAGTCAAAATAACACTCAAAAAGTGAGATCAGGAATAAAAAAAAACTGGAATAGAGTTCACTCAATAACCAAGAGTTTTGTTCAGTTCATTGCAATACTTGACTCTGTTTTACAGATAATGTAATGTAAGAGAAAAATAAATAAATTGTATTTCAATTGAAAAATCAAAAGACAATAAATAAGGGAAAAGTAATTTAATATCAAGTGGAGAGAAAAACGAGCAAAATATCAGATACCAGCGCTGATTAATGTGGGTCAGACCACTTGTGCAATTAGCTCTGGTACAGTTAGCATTAGCCCAGTGTCGTTCCATAACTCCTTATTCACGAAAAAATTGATTTAATAAATATTTCCAAACGAGATATTCATTAAAATATTATTATTTATATTCCAATTGATTGTCATTTTCTTGTGGTGTCTCTTATATATTGAATTATACATTATATATATATGACTCGTATATATGTATATTAGCCTTAAATATTAGTTAAAGAGAAAACTAATTTCAAATTCAGTCACAAACCGAGTCTATAATCAAAAATATGAATTCAAAACCAATGACTGAAATGTTTTTTCTTTCAAAAAAAATATATAATTCAATACTTTTGTATGGCTTTCAATGTGTTTATAGTTTTGTTTCACCGCTTCTTCAATGAAGTCCTTTCTCTTCCACTCTTCCCATCATATTATTTGCATTAATTCAATGCTAAATATAATGGTCGGGTAGAGAACCCCTACCCCTGACCGAGCCTGACATCTGAAAGGGCCATTTAAGCCCATTTATCGGCAGCACATCTGCCCTATCCCTGGAATCCAGTCTTTACTTAAGTGATTTTTGACACAACAGAGCGGCTCTAAATGTCAAACCCTTTCCACCCGTTTATGCTGCGGCCGGCACTGCTCTATGGTGTTCCTCACAATAACGTTGTTGACTAAGAGTGAAACAGAAATATCTCCGGAGTGGCTATTATGTCAAATGGATGGTTAGAGAGGGATAGCCCTACCTTTCCATTCAAGCTTTTAATGTTATAAATAAACTTACTAGTTGACAAACTAACTTAACTTAGTCGTTAACATCAGCTGGGCCAGGCTACTCCCTGTGCCAATCGCGCTAATGAAGGGATCGGAATGTAAGACAATCCGCTTAATCTGAGTGCCTGGTTAAGTGTGTATATTAACCGCACATTTTATACCAGGGCCATAAATAAACTGTAAACAGAATAGTTATCACTGTTGGCACACTCGTATCTATTTGGTATCACCCCCTGTGCTCAACCCTTTCCCCAATCTTGAGCTCCTCGATTTGTGTCGCGAAACGTTTTGAAGACATTAAGGACAGGGTTTGTATCAAATTCTGATTACCAGAGCTTATAGTCTATAAGTCTATTACCAAGTTTTAAATATTTATATATATTTTTGGGGAAAACTAATCGAAAAGTTTTAATGTAATTATTGTTTGAATATATTCTTGTCTTTCATTCACTGATTGCCAAATAAAATGGATTTTTGAAATCAAATCTATGTTTCCCTTAATCTCAACGTTAATGCACTCAAAGTGTTTGGAAATAGATTTTTGTAGTCTTTTAAAAACTCATCCAAATTGTTAGCTCTCTCTCTCTCTCTCTCTGTCTCTCTCTCTCTCTCTCTCTCTCTCTCTCTCTCTCTCTCTCTCTCTCTCTCTCTCTCTCTCAACATTAAATCCAATGATTTATCTAATATTTATTGAATGAATTTCTTATTTGAAGGAAAACATTGGGTTTTCGTGAATATAAGCAAATTTTCTGGTCTCCCTCTCAGGCCCTCCCCCTTAACAAACACTAAATACCTGAGCTCAGAATAATCGCACCGACCATCAGCTCAGGAGATACACCAAATTTAAGCGATTCTCCGCACAAAAGAATTCTTTCAAACAAATTATATAAAACTTAAACTAATTTTTTATTCCCATTGACTGTAAATTTGGTCTATTTTTCGATAAAATTAAAGTGAAAACCTATTCAATTGTTTTTTGTTTTCGAGGGAATGCCTAACAATGCAAACGATAGGCTTTAAACACAATCGGAAAGGGGTCTGCGAGTTGTGTGAATATGATTTGCACTCATTTGGCAATTGTTTTGAATAAATAAATGAATTTTCGGATTCAGTGAATGAATCAAATGCTCCGAAAAATAGAAGAAATAGTTTTCATAAACAATGAAAAAATGGAAATAATTTTTTTGGGAACTTTTATGTTACAAATAGTGTTGACTCTGACCAACGCCAGACCCATCGCTCCATTGCCTAACACGGCTGAGCCCCGGCCCACCCCTGAGCGCTCACATTGAACAGATCCAGTGCGGAGCGCATACTCAAGACTCAGGCAATATAGTCAACGCACAGGCGACCGCTTCTAGCAGTTAGTGATCAAGTGGTGAAAGAGCAGCACAACTCCAGTCCAACTGCGCTCAGAATTCAAGAACTGGTATTTCCAGTCCAAAGCAAAAATTGCTGTTAAACAGTGCTTCTCTTCTCCCTGTGCTCACAGTTTTTAGTTTAAGTTCAGCAAAACCTCTGGCGTTAAGTCAGTGTTTGGTTAGACTCTTGACTTTTGCTACAAATGAGGCAAAACTTTTTCAAAAAGTTTTTTCATTCAAATCAATTCTGAAATGAGATAGTCTTCAGTCTTCACTAAACGGTTACCTCTGATGTTGAGGAACAACATCTTCAACACCACAACTCTATCCAAGATTATAATGACTTAAGTGGTGATAATCGAGATCATTGATAATCACTCGAAGACGAAGTACTCGATTAAAATGAGGCCTAAAAACCACTCCAACAGTGTTTATACACTGATTACACACTTGTTTGCTGTCCTAATCACCGGACAGTTGACAGCCAGTGTCCACTCAGTGAGATATGTGGCTCCGGAGGACTGCGAATGGAAGGCCGGCCACGAGATGGGCTCCGGCGGGGCCAGTGGCTCAGGCAGCAGCGGGTCCGCCAGTGATAATGTACTCTTGACCTGTAAATTACGGACAGTTAACGGAGCGTTCGACTCAACAAATTTTAGTCTAATCCAGGCCCAGCACACCACTGGCCTCCATATTCTGTGTGATGATCTTCTGTTCGAAAGTTCCTTATCTAACCGTTCGTTTGAACACCTGAGCCAATTACGTGAGCTCACAATTGACCGGTGCAAGTTGCCAGAGCTGCCCCTGCTCACCTTCCAGGGACTGTCACAGGTGCGCAACCTGACCGTACGCACCCACAACAACAATTGGGGCGACCTCCAGCTTAAGATACCCACCGGCGGCCTCCTCACACCAGTGGCCAGAGTCGAGAGGATCGACCTCTCCTCCAACGCCATCACTTGGCTGCCGGAGTCCCTCTTCTGTAACCTAAATGAACTCCAATTTATTAATTTGACTGCAAATCAGTTCCAAGAAGTAATTAGTGTCGGCTTTTCGTCCAAAAACAAGGAGAGGGTTAGTGTTCAGTGCAAACTCGACTCCATCGCCGAACTGGACATGTCTTACAACAGGATTAAAGTGTTGATCGACCGGGGCTTCGGCCTGTTGTCCAAACTGCAGGTGCTTTCGCTACATCACAATCAGATCAGCCGCGCCGAGGAGTCCTCGCTCTCCGGGCTGAGCGGACTGACCAATCTGGACATGTCCAACAACCAGTTGGTGGCACTGCCGCCCAAATTCTTCCAATCGGTGTCCACTTCGCTGACCGAACTCTATCTCCAAAACAATAGCATATCAGTCCTCCCTCCCGGCCTTTTCAACGCCCTGGGCAATATTGTCCTCTTAGACATCAGCCATAATGAGATCACATCCCATTGGATCGGACCGGAGACGTTCGCCGACCTGACCCGATTGGTAAACCTGGACCTGTCGTTCAATCGGCTCAGCCGTATCGACGCCCAGACCTTCCGATCCCAATACAGTCTGGAAGTGCTTCAACTCCACCACAACGAGATCGAGAGCATCGCCGACAACGCCTTCCAATCGCTTTACAATCTTCACACTCTAGTCCTCAGCCACAACCGGCTGACCAGAATCGGTGGGTTCTCCCTCTCGGGTCTGCATGTGCTTAATATCCTGGCCCTGGACTCAAATAAGATAGACTTCATAGACGGCAACGCCTTTAAAAACATCTCAAATCTGATGGAATTGAATCTATCGCTCAATAAACTGGAATCAGTGCCGACGGCTATCAATACACTGCAATACCTGCGGAGTCTGGACCTGTCCTACAACCGTATCGCACAGATAGACAACGCTTCCTATCAGGGCGTCGAACAGCTCTACGGCCTGAACCTGGAGGCCAACCAAATCGGAAATCTATCTAAAGGTGTGTTCCAAGACCTGCCGTCGCTGCGAATCCTGAACCTGGCCAAGAACAAGATCCAGGGCATCGAGCAGGGCACTTTTGACGACGTGCCAGACCTGCACGCCCTCCGCCTGGACAGCAATTACATCGTCGACATCAACGGCCTGTTCAGTAATTTACGGGATTTACTTATGTTGAACATATCGGTGAACAAAATCGGTTGGTTTGACTACGCGCTCATCCCTATCGGCCTCCAGTGGCTGGACGTCCACGAAAACCAGATCGAAAACCTGGGTAACTATTTTGAGTTGGAGTCGGTGCTTAAGCTCCGGACTCTGGACGCCAGTGTCAACCGGATCAGTGAAATAGACGCCAGTGCTCTGCCCAACGGCATCGAAATGATTCTTCTCAACAGTAATCTCATCAAAAAGATAGCGCCGTTCACTTTCATGGAGAAACAGAACCTCACCCGAACCGATCTGACCAATAATAGGCTGTCCACACTTGACATTAACGCTTTCCGCTTAAGCAAAGTGCCACTCAGGCGCCCGTTGCCTGAGTTCTCAGTGTCCGGTAATCCCTATTTGTGCGACTGTTCTATGGAGTGGCTCCAGAGGATCGCCACACTGGACGAGTCCCGTCAGTACCCGCGGATGGTCGACGTCCAGCACATCGAGTGTCAGCTGAGTTTCACGAAACAGAGGCCGACCATCGCACTGACTAAAGCGGACTCATCGCAGTTCCTTTGCCCGTATAAGTCCCACTGTTTCGCCCTGTGCCATTGCTGTGAGTTCGACGCCTGTGACTGTGAGATGACCTGTCCGGAGAACTGTACTTGCTACTACGACCAGAGCTGGAATACCAATATTGTCGACTGCAGTGTAAACACACACCATTCGGTGCCGCAGCGCATACCCATGGATGTGACCGAACTGTACTTAGACGGCAATAACATACCGACCCTCTCCTCGCACGCCTTCATTGGTCGCAAGAATATGAAAGTTCTTCATCTGAATCAAAGTAATATCGAAACCATAAACAACCGGACATTCAATGGCCTGAAGTCACTCCAAATACTGAACTTAAAGCACAACCGTTTGACACAACTCTACGGCTATGAGTTTGAACGGCTGGTCGACCTCAAAGAGCTGTACCTGTCCTACAATCACATCTCGATTGTGGCCAACAACACATTCCTGGCCCTGAAGTCGCTGCAGATCCTCCACTTAGACCACAACTACATAATTGAGTTCCAGGTCTGGAACCTGAACTTCAACAGCCGTCTGGTGGACAGCCGACTGGCGCACAACATGTGGTCGTGTGAGTGCCAATTCGTGGAACAGTTTGTCGAGTGGCTGCCCACCCGACAGGACTACGTCCGCGACGCCCAACAGGTCCAGTGCTTCTACAACGAGACGACAGCGCTGCCACTCCTGGGCGAGTTCAATATGAGTGTGTGCACCAACTTCTCGGCCCGTAAGTCAATGTTCGCCCAGAAGTATCAGGTGCCCGACTACTGGCCACTGGTCATAATCGGTTCGTCTGTGTTCGTACTCTTGTTGTTGACAGTGATTGTGATATTCATATACCGGCGCGAAATGAGTGTCTGGTTCTACTCGCGCTATGGGGTGCGGCTCGAGGGTCGGGCCAAACACCGGCGCGAAGAGGAAAAACTTTTTGACGCATTCGTGTCGTATAGTAAAAAAGACGAGGCGTTTGTCGCCCAGATCTTAGCCCCGGAGCTGGAGTACGGCAATCCGCCAATACGTCTGTGCCTTCATTATCGTGATCTGCCGGTGGCCAGTGGCTACCTGTCCGACGCCATCGTCGAGGCAATGGAGGCCTCCCGGCGGACAATACTAGTGATCAGTGAAAACTTTTTAAAGAGCGAGTGGTGTCGCTATGAGTTCAAGTCGGCACACCATGAAGTGCTCAGAACTAATAGACATAAATTGATTCTAATATTCATCGGTCGGATCGCCAGCAAAGATCTGGACCCAGACATCAGGCTATGGCTCAAAACAAACACATTCCTCCAATGGGGTGAGAAAATGTTCTGGGAGAAGCTGAGGTACGCCCTGCCGGACGTGCCCTACAATCGGAAGCCCGCCGACCAGACCCGGGATATGACAGTTGCGGTTCATATTTGAAACAAATGAACAGAATATCGGAAAAAAACTCAATATTTTTGTTGTAATTCTCTTTTTGATAATGAATTTTGTGATCTTTATGTCAATCGTATCGACAAATAAAGCGACGAATCGTCTCATAAGTCAGTTATCATACGTTTGTCTCTTCCGAGAGAGGGATTCATTTGCCATCGATTGCCAGAAAATCATTGGATTAGTTGTGGAAATAGTTGTCTGTCCATCACTTCTGTCATTTGATTGAAGGCATACCAGCGGAAGAATGCCATCACTTGTGTCGCTCAGTGACTGAACTCTCATTATTTTCTACCCAATGATTGAGATATATATATGAGAAGAGAGGAAAACATAAGTATTTTTGTTGTCTTTTTAGATACGTTTTAGAGCTTTGCCTGAATATAGAGAATTATTATTATTAATAATTATTAATTACTTTATAATTGGGCCCCAATTCTCATAAATCAATTATTAAATTGTCAACAGATTTACGCTTAAAGAACAAAGAAATTGATATAATTTTTTTGCAAGTTTTTTTATTATTGCAATTGTCATACGTCTGGAGAAACAGACATTTGATTATTAAAACCGAGAGAATGTCTGACGAAATAAATTGTTATAAATTATGTGTAAATAAATCATTTGAAAAGAAATTATTATTAAAAGAAATTTAAGTTATATTTAAATTAATACAAAAATCAAATGTAAAGTAAATTATATGAAAAATAAAACGATTTTTTGAGCTCTAAATGAGTTTCGAATACAAAATATTTGGCATTTTTTTTCTCGTTTTCATAGATTTTCTATAGATTTCTGGGTTTTCTACAAATATTTATACAGAACTTAAGTCTCTCTTAATTTTAGTGTTTATTTTGAGTTTAATCTTGAAATTACTTTTTTCGGTCTGTTTTCTGCCTTTTTCTTTGGGAACAGCCATAAGTTGTTCACTACTTCAGCCACTGATTTGATGGTCTCTTAAGGAATGGTTGTATTTATTTATTCTCCACTTTAATGTCTCTCCGATTTGTTGACCACTTATGCAAATGAGTGCCGTTTCTGTCGTTTTTGGGCCTTTATTTTCCTGGGGTTCTCACACTCCAAGACTCTATTTCTTTTCACTGTCTGTCCTTTATTTCTGGTCTCCCTCTTCGACTCAACAATAAGGAGTGAATGCCGACTGAATACCAGTGCTCTTCAATAGACATTCCTGAGAGTCCTTACAGTTCGCACAGCCTTCTAAGAGCCACTGACTCCCTCTACTTGCGGTGCCATAAGACTGATACCAGTTTTGGGTACAGTCCTGTCGTTCAATGATCACCAGCTATGGGTTAGACCAGAGCCACGGGCTTTGGAAAGGATTCACAGCAGATAATTATTGATAACTTTCCACTTTTTAGGCGTATATTGCGTTCAAAAAATGATTTATTTTATTAAATTTAGCCTTAATTTTGTTTTTCACTTAATTATTATTCAGACTTTTGATGAATAGTTTATTTGAATTTCGGGATAACTTTTCCCTAATTTCTATCGAAAAGGTTTTAATTTAATTTTGAATTTTTAATTATAGAGTAGAAGAAGGCTTTGAAACGGATTTTGCCATAAAATACATGAAATGTTTGTTTCGTATGAAAAACATATTTATTATTAAGAAATGAATGAAAACATGATTTTATACGAAAAACTTGAAAATCAATGTTAAAACTCGAGTATTGGATACTTGGTATACAATTTCCATAATCTTATCTTTCAAAGTCCTACTCATATTGTATGCGATTTTCAAATACAGAGACAAAATACCAAACATTTAATTTCAAATCAAATTCAATAAGACTTTTATCTGATTTTTCTTTATTAAGTTTTTTTTTTGAGGACAGAAATGAATATTTTCTTCTCATTAATGAGTTTTTTCTTCTTCTCTGAAGAAAACGAATTATTCCCTAAAAAATGCTTTTAATGTATAAATTCTTTTTTGTATTTAATTGAAATTTCAAATCAAATTCAAAGACATATAAAACACTTGGTTTGAGATTTTCTTTCTCTTCACTGAAAATTTGTCTTCAAATTGAGTCAAACAAAGACTCGAAACGATATATAAAATGCAAAAATATATCTCAAATAAGAAGAGATTCTTAGAGAAGATATTTGGCATAAAAAACAAATTTGTTTGAATACATATATATATAAAGGAATATATATATAACTTATATATTATAAGAAGAGTCGCGGAAATAAAAACTCGTTTCCATTAAATCATTGTTAATGTGAATCATTGATCAGAATAAGAGTGAAATACAGTCAAAGATATGCATAAATGGATAAAAATTTTTGCTTTTCTCAGTACTC
Organism: Punctoribates punctum; assembly: GCA_034698165.1. NCBI lineage: Eukaryota > Metazoa > Arthropoda > Arachnida > Sarcoptiformes > Punctoribatidae > Punctoribates > Punctoribates punctum. The sequence goes on from JAQGBD010000112.1 coordinate 36,401, forward strand.
GAGTATATTTTAATGGCATCACATCATTGTCTTTCATTTCTTAGGACTTTCTATTAAATCTTACGACAGATATATTGCTCTCGAAATGAAAAATACATTCAAATAGTAATCCATTTCAGGCTTTTTATATGTATTTGTCGTTTGATTTTCGTCTTTTGGTTTATTATTTTAAGGGAAAGAGTTTTTTCTTCTCAGAGATATTGATTGCAGTGTTTTGTTATATCAGTGGAGAACAGGATTGAGTAGAAGAGGACACAACTCAGACAAATGGTGTGCTCAGGAATGCACAGAATGACGAAAATTAAAGCGAATTTGATTTTTATTAGTAATAAATTTCATTTAATAGCGTTTTATTAGTTTACTTACGAATTCTTGGTATCCGTTGGTCTCGGAGCTGATCCAGGCTTTTGTGCTATGGATAGTGCTGGGGATAGGGATAGAGAGGACAGAATAAAAAGGGATAATTGAGAATAATTTGTGTTAATAAGGAAGACGAGGCATAATTAGAAGCAATAAATTTTCATTGAATAGCATTTTGTTTGTCTCTAATAAAAAAAGGCAAATAAATTGGCGAACAATTGATTGATTATTGCATCCAATAGAAGACAATAGAAGATTGGGTACTGTGATGGCCAAGGGGGCGATATAACCCCAAAACCACCTTGGTATGGCGGGAGAAATGAGGATGAGCATAATTTAAGTGATTGAAATGGTATTTTTTGACCACCTAGACTACCTTGGAATATTTTTCAGTGGATCCACTCTTAGGTGGGTTACCTTGGTCATCTCTCTATGTATGGTTGTGCGGATGTCAGCGCCTTTCGCAGCGAATATTTAGTGACAGAGCGATGTGTTGTTAGTTATGTTTTTTTCGCTCTTAAATAAATTGTTTGCCTCTAAGTCAACGGTTTGTTAGCACAGAATAGCACAGAATAGAAGGACTTAAATGGGAGCACATCTTCTTCGCTCACTTGACCACTACATACACTCTTTCGGATAATTTTTTTCGTCTTTTACTTAATTCTTGTGCTTATTCTTCATATTCTTCGTCTTCATCAGGTTTTCTGGTCATGTCGTTCCCCATTAGCCTCAGACTGAGCTCAGAATCAGTCTGTGCTCTGGATATTAGCCAATCAGGTAATAACCAGGAGCTCAGCATCGCGTTTGAAATATTGAATTAGCAAGAGTATACTCGATTAATTGACTTGCTGACTGAGGAAATTATTTTTCACGGTCCCGGAATTGCATTATTAATTGACCTGTCTCAATTAATCATTGTTGAGAACATCAACATGGTCACATTAATTTAGCCAAACAGACGGTAACCCCTTTGGAATGGCATATATTCTGTGCAAACAAAAGCAAAAATATTTTCGCTAATTTGTCATTTGTTTTGGCAGTAATCATGGAAGTGCCCAGGGTGATCTATCGGATTAGCAATTCTCCTGGCTATTTGTTCAGAGGCCGTTCCATCAGCACAAACATGTTTGCCTCCAATTTTAGCCAACTCTGGGCTTTTGTGACTTTAATACAGTTTAAGTGGTTATGTTGTGCCTCGTCTTCAGCACTGGTAGTAGTGATTCTGTGCCTAATGTTAGCGCACGGATCGGGTTCTGTGCTAACAATGGTCTGAATTGACTTTCGTTTCGCGTTTTTCGTCAATTTTCGTCATTCAGTCACAGAGTCTATGTTTAGACACATTTCTGTGATTTTTTTCTCCGATGCCTTTATTTCAATTTAGGGCTTTCCATGCACTCCACTCAGGACTGGCTTCACATTGAGTGTCAGTTAGTAGGAGTCCTGTCATTCCATCGATTTTTGTCTTTATATATATAATAGTTTTGTTCACTAAATGTAAGTATAAATGTATTGCAGACTCTGGAGAGAGAAAGTGAGGGCCGGGAGAGAGAGAGAGAGAGAGAGAGAGAGAGAGAGAAATACATTATAAACCAATGTTTCGACATTTTTTACGCCGAAAACACATAAAATATCAAAACAAGAATAGACTCCGAGAAAAGACTTCTTTTCACTGTCAGTGTCTGTCTTTGATATCAGTGGTAACGCATGACTACAGCCTATGGGCCCAAAACCACGTCTTGTATCTGCCATTGGATTGATTTGGCGATGAAATCACATCTACTCTAATGTTTTTCACCATATCTTCCAAACAATAGACAATAAGTTATAACTCAAACAATAAATGCGAATAAATAAGGAATTTATTGTTTACTAACAAATGTTTACAAATCTATGGCTAAAGATATTTGTTATATAAGAGCGAAAGTAATAGATTTCTTGGGCTGAGTATAGAATCTTTTTTTCCGTCTATTTATCAATAGATAAATGTATTGACGAACGAGAGGAAAGGGATGACAACAAAGTGGAGAAAAAAAATTTCGCTCCACATCTGTATTCTGTGCGCTATTATTAAGTTAGCAATGATTTGCTTACAAGCGAATGACTGAACACATTCTCATCCCTTTCCCCCCTTTCCTATTGATACCAATAGTCAGAAACGATGTTTAACTGAATTAAGTTAAGGCCTAAGAATGAGAGAAGACTTTTGTCTCTTGTCTTTCGCTAAACTCTTTGGTATTTCAATTAAATTAATCGCAAAATACTTCACATATTATATAAGTTCTATATATCAGTGATATATATAAGTCTTAGAGTCAAATATTTGCACAGAATTAGGGGACAGGAACTGGTGGTGCGCTTCTCCACTGACGACAAATTGTTGAATTTAATTCCCGTTAATTCGCCCGGAATTGAAATCATTGCTCTCCTTATCCGCAGATATAATTGCGCTGATATTCTGTCCCTTTTTTCTCTTCAGAGGAATTCTTTTCGGAATTGAATTTTAATCATTAGTTTTCTTAAAGACCTTTTTTTGGTGAAAAAAGAGTACTTTTTATTGGGAATTATCTGAGAAATCAATGGCCTCACCACTGGTGAGGACTGTGAGGACTGTTATCTTAAATCGTTTGGCAATTTTTGCGATAGTTTTTGAGGAAATGCAATAATTTTTTTTACTTCGTTTCGTTTCTTCAATCATTTACATGAATAGCGCCGTACGGGCTCTCCATCGGTAGGAACCACTGATTAATCATTTTTGTGATTATTATTTTCATAATTATTTATTTATTTTTTGGGTTCACTTATATCCAGTTTTTTCCGTTCAATCGATAAATTAGTTAAAGAGAAGAGAAAATTAAGTGAAAAACAATTTTATACTTTTATTATATTTATTTTCGTCGTTTCATTAGAGGAGTAGCTGTTATTCTGTGCTATTCTTCCCTCAGCTTTTCCTAATCGATAGGCAGTCGGAGAGAGAAATAAATAATAAATTATTAATAAATTAAAAGACAAAAAAATATATAAAAATATATTATATATAATATTCGCTGAATATAAGGGAAATATATTTCGTAATAAAAATAAAAAGTTTTTTCAAATTAATTCTCTTCTCGAAGATTAAGAAATTCACGGATAATATTATATTAAATTAAAGGCACAGAATATAAATGAGCGACAAATCAATATCAAGATAATAATGAGGAAAAAGATTAGCATGGAAGAAAAATCACGGCAGTGGTCTTGTGCTGTGCAGAACGTCTGTTCTTGTTTACTAAGAAAGCCATTGAATATGAAATTAATTTCTTGAAAGTTCATTACCATAACAAATAAAAAGAGAGGAGGAAAGGGCTAATTGTGAGGAAACGGTCGCATAGTTTTCAGTTCAAAACTGTTGCTCCGGTTTTTTTTCGGTGTATATCTCAGGTATGAGTTCATTACGTTTTTTCTTATAGACGATTATCGATAGATTTGATGTATAGTTAAGGTTTAACTAGTTTTTGAAAAAAAATACCAAGGTAGTTAAATAAATATTGAATTATGTAATGACCGGATTGCGGACTCTCTGATCGATATTTGAATACATATTTAATGTTCATAAGAGTTATATATATTTTTAATATAGAATCTATAGACTTATATATGGCTTTCTCTGTGACTCACTTATCCTTTTCATAGATTATTATTTAAAATATGAAATTGAATTCTTATATACATATATATGATATATACATATAATAATAGCTGTTATGCCAATTGAAAATTGAATATAATTTTCCTCAATTTACTCTTGCAATCCAAACATTGGATTATAATTTCTTTAAACAAAATCCTATATATGTTTCTCATCCGTTGAGAGACCGGTCGTCGGTATTGTATATCAAGAATCAAATCAAACACAAGTCTGAAGAAAAAGCTTTCAATTTATAGTTCAGGAGATAATAATTGAGTAAAAGTATAGTCATTTTTATTATAGATATAATGTTTTGCAAGAACTGAATTGAAAAGGAATTGTCTGAGAAAACGGATTCACCAGCAAAAAAGCTGATGATATCTGAGTAAAAACGTTTACCTCGAGTCAAATGCGAGTCTTATGTGAATATTTGGTTTCCTTTTGCTATCTATTGATTACTATTTAAATACAATACTTTTTCTTCGGCCGTAAATACTATACTCTTATTGATTGCGAATGTGATATAAATTCATGAGAAGAATGAAAAACCAGAAAATGAAAACTCATTTTCAGTGCTTATCCAAGAATATTGTGAATCAGAGGAGGGATAGGTATCAGAGGAACTCATATCTGACATGTATTTGATGCCTAAATCACAATTGAGTCCTGTTTTTGAGGGGAAAGACAGTCTGTTTTGGGCCAGAAATTCAAAATATGATTATTTATTGAACAAGTTTAGTGCCGATAACTAGAAATCCTGTTTGGGTTGGGATCCATGTATTCCTTCAACTGTTTGATACAATAATTTTTTTACTTCACTCAAAATAGTGAATCATTTTTGTTCTGATCCCTTGAAAAATGGCACAAAATTATTATTACTATCGGTTTGTGAGGCAATGAAAATATGTTTGTTATATATATTTATTTATATATAATATATAAGACACGCATTAAAATCATTAATAATATTGGATAAGGATTTGAAATAATTATTAAATCGACGCCAAAACTAAATACTATTTCATTCGTCGTCTTCTTCTTCGTTACTCTAAATTATGTTTTACTCTTGCAATCGATTACTTATATGATATATAAGTTGTTTAATATATAAGTGTATTAGAGGTAAATGTATTTAAACTGAATTTAAGTAACCGATGAAAAAAATAAGAAGAAATTTGAATGAATTGCTGATCATTTATATCGATGTAGAATTATTTTTACCCAGTTAATTATTTTCGGATCTCTTAGACCTTCGTCTCTGCCATCGATTTGATGGACTGAATCTTCTTCTGATCACTTATTTCACGCTTTAATACAGTTTAGTATTGAATAAGAAGAAGAAAAATACCGAACCTTTTGGAAGGAAACGACTCTTTTCTAATGAAAATCTCAAACATTTGCCTGTTTTTAGTTTTGCAAGAAAACAATTTTTCCTTATTTGCGAATATTTTCAATGCCATCAAGAATAAGAAAATCAAATTTAGCTAGATGCCCTCCAATCAGTGTATTATCAGCTCATTTAATATATGCCTCAAATTCATTATATTTTATTATTTTATTTATAATTTTAGTTTCCCTGAAGACAAACGAAGAGAGAGAGAGAGAGAGAGAGAGAGAGAGAGAGAGAGAGAGAGAGAGAGAGAGAGAGATTAGAAGTAATTTTCGGTCGGAAAAAGAGCTCCAAAACAGAGACGAAAAACAATTTCCTAAAAGTCGTGCAGTTTTTCGGTAAAACAGCGAAAAAGATCTTATTTTTTGTCTTTTTCTTGTGTCTGAACTCTTCTGTTGCTCTTCATTCTGTGCTGTTTTACTTATGCACTGAGTATTGGAAACGATTTGTGTTGAATGTCATTCATCTTTATTTTGTGCCTGTCGTCTGACAAGAGCACCCACCAGGCGCTCTCTCCTTCCATTAGCGTCCATGTCTGATAGACTTTAAATGAGCATGATGAAAAATTTATCAAACAAACCCTTCACTTTGATTCGATTTGTATACTCAAGTAAATTAGATTTGCCTTTTTGGCATCAATCTGAGCTAGCTCATTAAATTAGCATCTTGCTCAATTATGCTGGCCACCCCACTGGCTGGCACAGACTGATGATGAGCCTGAGCTCTCTGTTCAATTTGATTCTGGATATAAATCCCAATTTAGACTAAACTCTTGCAACTGAGCACTGGTTGTTATTATGGGTTGCGATCCGTTTCGAGTATCGCTGCTATTGTTTTGTCTATTTTTTATGGCTTTTAATACAAGGGAATGCCGTCTCTTATGGCTCTCCCCTCTGCGTCTAACTTCTGAATTCACTTTTTCTCGGCTCATATTTCACACGAAAAGTCGGTTAAGAAAATTAAAGCCAAACCTTAAGACAGAAATTAAATACCTTTTCCTCTAATGTTGTGAAGAAAACAACAGCAGAAGAGTTGGAGAATTAAATTAGAAAATAAAAGACAATTATCTTGATTAAAAAGTTATTACATTGGAGTAATCTTGGCAATTTAAGTATCCAGTGTTTTGAAATTCCTAATAAATAAATTGCTGGGATTTTTAGCCCGAAATTTATTCAAATTTGTTGCTATAATTGGATTTAATTAATTAAACTGCAAGAAAAAAGTCTCCAAATTAATGGCAAGATTAGAGTTATTTTCGTAATAGAATTTAATTTTATTGATTTTCTTGGTTTTCTTGCTCTTCGGTTCAGCTTTTCTGACATATTCTGAGCCATTCTGAGCCCAAAAAACTAGTTTTAAAACTCAATCTTCTTATATGAAAGGCATCTGAAAATTGTTTTTCATTAACGCAACAAAAAATTACTTTTAATGTAATGTTTACACCATTTGAGTGAAACTCTTATTTATTCCATCACTCGATCAGCCATTCCTCTGGTCTAATGGCCAGACATTCGCCTCTTTTGCTCGTTTACGGAGAGCTCTTAAGTGGGAAGACTATAGCCATCAATGATTAGTAATACCATTGAAGAGCAGTTTGAGAGCAAAAGAGACGCAAAGTCTTTGCATTTTTGATGTGTCGATGAATTTGTTTTCGTGTTTATCCCTAACTCTTAATCTCTAAGAATATACGGGAATATACTGTATATGAGATTTATTAGAGCACAGGCTATGTAGGAGTGAACCGTCTCATCAGTGAAGTACAAGACCGCCATTAGAGAGAGAGCATAAGGGGAAAGCCATAAGAGATATAATATTGTTATTCTGTGCAACAAAACAAAGCACAGAACACAACACAACACCCGTATGATCACTAAAACAGAAATAAAAGCAATTCTTTTGCAACACTTTTCTCTCTTCAGTCTATGTATGCGTTTATTCTGTGCTCTGTTTTCGCTGCAATATATCCGAAGAGATCATTAGCCAGAGTCAGAGCGAAAGGCATTTGTATTTTAGATTTGATCAGTTTTCTGGCCTTTTCTTGTTATTCAATTGCGAAAGAGATCTCTTCAACTGATGCCGAATGCGATCCGATCTCTCCCTTCTTGGATAGAGTCAGTGCTCAGCACAGGGTTTGCTCAGATTTTTTTCTTCTTTCTGTGGCCATAAAAATATTGGTTACATAACAATACCAGTGGTGATCAGAATGGGAGGGGAATAATAGAGGGGTTAAGACAATGAAAAAATAAGATAAGATAGAGTGCGATGACATTGAATTCCTGAGTCATTCCCTTCGTTGGCCACCACTTAAGGAATGGGAAGAAGAGTAGACTCTGTCTTAGGGTTTAGTCTATGGCAGGAGTCGGTGAATGTCTTGTAAAACACTATCTCTGGTAATATTTCAGATGTTTTTTACTGATGTTGTTATTTATATCAGACTTTTTTGATGATCTCTTTTATTCGTTTTTCTGTGTTTTGTTTGCTTTTTGTTTGGTATTTGAAAAATAATTTTTTCGCTCAAATCTTCATCTCTTCTGCAGATCTACTCTTATTTTTATGCCTTTCCTCCGATGTGTTTGTAGTGATCATTGCATTTATCTCTTGACATAATGTTGTGCTTATTATATGCGATGCCCTCAGACTAAAAAGCATGGCCTGTGCTCTTTGCACAGAGCCGTTCCTCTGAGGGCTTCATTTCATGTCAAAGTTCCTGATCTGTGCTGAGGTATAGACATATCACAGGCTATAAAAAGTATACAATTTTTCTTAGTTTTTCTCCCATTTTGATAGCGATGAGCAAACATTATATTTGCTGTCAGTTGTGTACTGCTATCCCTGTCCCCCCTCTCCACTGCTCAGAACAAAGTCTAGCAAAAGGCCATCGATTTGAAGTGAAGTCAATTATTGTTTCAAATGAATAAATAATACTATCATTTGATTGCAGTTTCGATGACTGTCTGCAGTCATTACGGGTTCGACAGAACCGACAGAACCTGTGCTTAAACTTTGAAAGTGAAGTAAAAATATATAAATTTGACGGAAAGACAATGATTTACAACATTAGTAATGATCTGTTTTTAACAATTTTGAGCATCAAATCGAGTTTGAAGTCAAGAGAGAGAGAAAGAGAGAGAGAGAGAGAGAGAGAGAGAGAGAGTGAGAGAGAGAGAGAGCATAACGAGAGATATGAATGTCTGTATCCACGCCTCCCACTCCTTATTCACTGATATGACATTTACACTGACATGAAAACAGGTTAAATGACTTTCAGTGTGTATGACCTGGGATAGTGTGGTACGGATTCGGATCATTTGTCACCAGAATTCATGACAAAAATAATTTGAATACAAATTATTTTCACTTAAAAAAGCGATAATTTTTTAATTAAATACAAGTTTTTTGAAGTGAAAACTCTAAACATTTTAAATGAAAGAGAATTTTAATCAATTATTTTAGAGACGCCTGAAAATAGTGTAGGCCTTCCCCTACCCCTGACTTGTGCACTGATTCTGTTAATTGGCTAATTAGCTTGATAAAATTTATTGCATTGTATCCGATCCTGGCTTTTCTAATTATAATATGCAAATTAAACTTGATACTTTTCAATCCTTTCTCAGTGACCTATGAATCGCTGAATAATATAGAAAAATAGATAATTTTTGAGACAAAAACTTATTAACTAATTAAAAGTGAAAACAATAAGCAATTAACTCTTGAAATAAACTTTTTGTCAATAATCTTGTCATTTGAATTCGGCTGAAATTAATGGCTTTTCGTTTCTTTTATCAAAATTATAATTTATTACAACTTTTAGATAAGGAATTATAGAATAATTATCAAATGAGCAAGGTGGAGGAAGCAATTGTGGCTGTTTTACAAGACCTGGAAACCACCCTGCTCATTGCACCCCTTGTCAGTCAACTGTAGGACAAGATTTCTTATCTTTGAATCAAATTTGAATTTCAATTAAAAGTCTGTTTTTAAGCGAAATATGATTTTCATTAAATGAATAATAAATTAAAATCAAAACAAACAACAAATCAATTGATTGAATATTTTTCATGAATTTCCTTAAAATTCAATTTTAATTTTTAGACAATGTTTTGGAAAAATTGGTATAAAAGCAAACAATTGTTTCGAATTTTCACAAACCATTCCATTCCTCTCAAGTCTTGAAGAAAAGTGATCTTTGAAAAAACGATATCAAAATGAATAAAGTGACCTGTCTTTTACTGGTTGTCCTCGTTTTGGCCGCAACAGTAGTCGAGGAAAGTCATGCTGGACATCATAGAGGAGATATCATTATCCTGGGTGGACATGGAGGTCATGGTCATGGGCATGGACATGCCAGTGAGTACAAACTGAATTTTCATCTTGATTCTTTCTAATTTATGTTTATTTAATTAAACTAGATATAATTCAAACTCACCATAAGAAACACGGTGGGGACACCATTGTCTGGTATCGTAGAAGAAGATCGGCTGAGAATAAATGAGCAAGATTCAATTTATACCTTTACCATTAGCTTAGAATTCTTGATATGAGTTTCAAAACTAAATTATTTTCAATTATTATATTAATCGCATTATGTGTATAAAGCTTTGTGTCCTTTTCGTGTTAAAATGTGCTTGTTTCATATTTAAATTTTTTTGTCTGTCTTTTATAATCATGGACAGTTATTCTCTAATTTACATCGAAAATAAACATTTATTTATAAGTTGTTAAATAAATTCAACATTATTTTAATCAAAATTTTATTTGAAATTTTATTTTAATTTATCAGTAAAGAATTCACCCAGTTATAAATCGTAGAATTAAAAGCAAGTTGAGCATGATAAGTCTTTGATAATTTTTGAAATTCAACTTCGAATTTACAGGTTTTGCAAAATTATATGAAATCAATTGAAAGAAGCGAATGTTATCTAGGGCAAATGTCAATGAGTGCTTTTCATGAACGGAAAACCGAAAGATTAGCACAAATCAACTGTTATACTAAATGCTAGGTAACATGAAAACACGCATACAAATTGATTTTTGATAACCCCTTATTTAATAAACAATTTGTGACTCGTTGTTACGGTGATGAGCAAGGTTGAACATTGAAACTACCAACAAATCACTAAAGCAATAGAATTTCACCTTTCTCAAATCGAAACAGTGGCCAATTAATGATAACAAGGTTTATTGAAAATAGACCTTTTCCCTTGACCTTAGGAACTGTGCCACCTTTGAAAAGGAAATGCCTTGAAAGGGAAACCCTGAGCACCCCCTCAATTACAGCTATGATTTAAATGATATACTAAATAGTGTTATATTTTATTAGACTCTAAGATAGTAATAATTATTGGGTTAGAAAAAAATAATTTCAATACTCCTTTTGAACTTCTCATTGAAAAAAAGCAAAATTCCCATTGAATTAGACTCCGGATCAGTTGAAAAATGGCTTTTTTCATAGCTCATTATTGTTGAAAATGAGTTTTCAATTATATTCAAATCTATTCATTGGGTAATAATTAGAATTAATAAAATTTAATTAGTAATTGATTTTTAACGTTAACCGAGAAGTTTCCGCTTCGAGTGAACTTCTCGGATGAATTCAATGATCAAAAGTTCAAAGATTTTGTGTCATAAACATTTTCATTGTCTTTAATCAGGTATATAAACGAGGGAATAGTCTTTTCGTTTGCATACAATTCCAGTTGAAAACGGTTTTAGAAAAAGTTTCAAAGTTTTTGTTTTGAAGAAAAGTTTTTCAAATAATCCGAATAAAAATGAAAGTAATAAATAAAGTCTGTTTACCTTCGAATTAAACAAAGTTTGAACGAATAGCGCGCGACTATTGTTGGGACACAAGAATCGAATTATCGGTTAATTAGTTGATTATTCAATACTCTAACCAATAAATACATGAATTGGTGATAAAACGACAAGAAATGGCTAAAAATAGGC